>CAAKHF010009975.1:3191-18599 GCA_901007745.1 Hippocampus kuda | reverse complement strand
TCGGGGGGGGGGGGGGGGGGGGGAATGGACACAGCAGCCACGGACCGATCATTCACGAGAACCCCCATTTTTTTCATGTCAGGACAGTGGATGCCCACATACTTGGGGTTCAGCACCTGCAAATTCACATATTCAAAATGTTATTCCTTTATTTCTCCACAATATTTTAAAATATGTCTTCATATTTGTTTGGTAGGGGATTTCCTTCTCCCTTTTGCCCTGTTTTTTTTTTTTCATATTGAAAGTTTATCAGCGTTAGTTGAAGAATTCTTTGGGTTTAAAAAAGAAAAAGTTGTTGCCTGCAGCACTAGGACAGTATTAACGTGACTTGCCAGCATATACTGGCTAATGTTAGCATATTTTTATCGTAAAAGAATGGCTTTGTCTTTGCTTCTTTCTTGGGTGATGTGCCCAAATGATCTTTCTGCCTAGACAGAAGTGACCTGCTTTTAATGAGAGATACGGTAATTACATCATGCTAGTGCAATTTTATGAGGAAAGAGATGAAGATGACATAATATCGACCGCCTAGAGTGCTTTGCCATGTTTTGCTCAAGGCACTGGTGAACTTCCTCTTTATAACCCTTCTAATTTATAGACTGCCCAATATTGGGGCAATATTAGCGGCTCGTGCACTGATGACAAAGTCAACTAGTAGCTGGGAGAACAATGGCTCTTCAAGACCATTTTTTTTCAAACTGATACCAGGATGAGTAGTCATTGTTTAAGTATCGTGGGTGGTATCGGCAGGATACCGATACTAGGTATTGATACTCACCCATCCTGAGCGAGGAATAATGTCTTAACACAGTGATCATCAACACTTCAGACACAGTAATATGCTTATAAGTCAGCATGCTGCACAGAGATAACCTCACTCAGCATCGTGGCTTTTTTTTCCTCAATTGGTAAAAAGGGGATTGGTGAGGTGGCGAGTGGACGATGCGAACACTGGACAACATCGCGTCTGCAATTGTCATCTTGGCAAACACATATCACAAGTATCCAACAACTACTTTTGCTTGTTTTCCTGCTTGGGCAATATAACTCATAGTTTTTTCAAAATATCCAGAACAATCAGCGTTACGGGCGACAAGTTCAGTGGTTTCCGTAATAAAATCTGTAACATTTGGAAGCATGTGGATCAAAATGAAAGGCTCGGCTTTCACTCTTTCACCCACTGGTACATGAAATTAAAACCTGCTTTTAGCAGGTTATGTCATTATGTGAAAACAAAGTCGACCTTCTTATCTTTTTTTGGTGACTAATCGGCACTAGGTAGCATCTCCTGAGGCCATAGCTCATTTGTTTAGTCAATATGTCTGCCAACAACAAATAAGATTAGCTTTTCTTTCCAATTTGCTCACAGTCATTTCTGTCATCGGTGCAGCTCCTCCTCCCTCTCACTTCAACTTAATAGTGTGAGTAATAGCCCCCCTGAGCATTTTATATTCCTGGTATTAAATGAAAAGCCATCAATCTGGAAGTTTTCCTTTTTATTTGTCTCCCAATTGAATAATCGAGCATGGACTTGTTGTTCTGTTATGCGGCTGGCTAAAAATAGCAGAACCTATAAACCCCCGTCCTCCGTCTGTGTTATGAATGCTAAAGCGCCACTTCCGCTAGACATTGCTAGTTGCTGTCTCGTTGTATATGGTATATTGCGTCGCATTGTATGGTATTGTCCTGTTCAACAGGCAGCTACCATTGAGCTAATCCCTTCCGTCGATAAGCTTTGCTGCATCGTGTTTGAGCACAAAAAGCAACCTCAATTGTAACTTAATGGATGTATGTCATGGTCAGGCCTCGTTGTCTGCTCGCCACTGTGACACACTGGTATTGCCTTTTTTCTTGATGGATGGATGGTGTGATCATGGATGGTTGTGTTTATGATGGGATGGATAGATGATTCGTTGGGTTAATGTATGGTTTTAGATGGGTGGATGGTGTGATGGATGAGTAGGTTGGTGGATAGATGGGTTGGACGAATGAAGGGTTGATGTTTGATGGGTGGATGGGCATAAAGATCTATGAGCTGGATGATGGTGCAACGGCTTGGTGGTGCGTGCTATGTGGATGCAAGGATGGATGGTGGAAAGGGTCAAATGGCTGATGGCTGCATGGTGGAATGGATTGATGGGTGGGTGTGTGGGTAAATAGATGGGGTGAAAAGGTGCTGAGTGGCGCAAGGCATTTCACCACATTCAGCCGACGGATGCGACTCCAATCTGTGAATCTCGTGGAGAATAAAGGAGCCGGTGTATTTTTTTCTTCCATTGTCTTTTGATTGAGAGTCCACGTTTTAGTTTTTTTTTTTTGGGGGGGGGGGGGTTCAGCGCTTTTCAGCATTATTTTCAATTTTTTTTTCTCTTTCTCATTTCAACATTTTTGTTTTGTTTTAGTTAGTTTTTATCACCAATAATATTTTTGGTTGTAACACGGTTATGAAAGTTAAAGAGACCAAAAAGTATCACTAGAACATGGTTGTAAAAGCAGGGGACAAAAAACAAAAAAGTAAGACGAGCAGCACCTGCAAAGTCCTGCGGATACAAAAGGAGGCATGAGGGCAAAAGTCAACCAAAACAGACACTTGTCAGAATCTGGCTGAGGAACATGTGGACAAACCATGTGAAAAGAGAACCAAAAAAATAAAAATAAAAATCAATCAGAGACCGAAGACGAAGACCTGTTGTTGCCGCTTGGAGGTCTTCATATAAACAAGAGAGAACAAAAAGCAGCAACAAGTACTGCTGCGACCTTCACTGGAGTCGTGCCTGAGTGCGCACGCTATCGAAAGTGACAACCGCAGTGGACAAGGCCTCAACAAACGCAAAACGGCGAACACAACCCAAACTGGGCCGTTGGCAGCGAGGCAAATTCAAGCGACGAACACGAAGAGCGAGCCTGTCACCCGCTGCCGTAGTGAGGATGGATTTCGTCCAGTCTAATGGCGTTATCGTGCATGCTAGCGTGTGTGGTCGTGTTTTAGCGCGTGTGATCATGTGTGTGTGCGCCACTCATTTGACATTTTGGAATGGCAGATTAATGCGATCGCCGCCTCTCATCAACTGCAGCAATTGATTGTGCCACGATTAGTTTTGATTGAATTGGAGGGGGCAAGCTATTAATAGCAAGTTTGGGCGACTCACCAATGCGAGTATCGTCATCCAGTCAGCTCTGTCCATCCTCTGCTGCTTTCAAAGGCTCTTGCCAAAAGACTCCTTCAAGAAGAACAACAACATGGGAACAGTCTCATGTGTAATCGTGCTGAGTCATGCTACAGCCCAGACACGATTATTCCAAAATGCAATATGTTAAAGAGAACGAGTTTTGTTCAAATAAGGTCCCACCTGAAATTTCTTTGTAATATCACAAGAAGAACATTTGAATTCTTGAGGGGAAAAAAAGTTGTCATATTACAAGTGGAAAAAAATCTGAGCTCTGAGGAAAAAAAGTAATAGGAGGAAAATACATTTCATATGAACTATTGTGAGGAGAATGTTGGAGTTCTATGAGAAAATAATTTAGTTCTGATATAAAGATTGTGTCATATCAGAAAGTTGAAAGCTCCTCTTTATTCTGCCTTTCCTCATCCAACATAAGTGGAAAAAAAAATGATCATTTTACAGTCATAAAATTTAAATTTGACAAGAAAAAAAGATTTATGAAGTTGTATTGCTACAAGGAAATGGTTATAATATGCGAGGAAAAAAAGTTGGCATTATGTAATAAGAAAGCCTGAACCCAACACACGATTTTATGCGGAAAATATTCCACTTTTATTTGAGTTACAATACTAATTAAGTCACTTTTTTAATATCAAAATTGTTGCATTGTTGCTGGGGAAAAAGTTGCAATTTCACAAGAGGAAATTTTGTTTTGTGATGTAAACTGTGAAACATTCGGCTCAAAAAGTTTAAATCTTACAAGTTGTGCCATATGGAACGAAACAAATTGTACCCAAGTAAATGTTTCAAAACAAACCATTTTACAAGATTGAACGCAAATGCATTCACTTAAAAATGAAATACAAATGCACTGGACTGGATTAAAAACAAGTTTCAGCCACTGCCTCATAATTCACCATTTGAACATTTAATTCCTTTTCCTCCATGCAGGACTTGAGTTACATGTCCCGCACTGTGAATCATTGTTTTAGATGACGCAAAAATTCTGCAACCAGCTGAGAATTGAATGTTTGGTGCATCCATCTTTTCATTTGAAAGCAGAATGAGTTCCAGGCGTTTATTGAACTGTTTTATTGTATCCAGTGCACGCACATGCTGCAGGCAATCAATAGAAAACACCCACTGTGTGTTATTTTTGGGCCATTGTCACCATCACAAATGTCACGTGTTGTTCAACATTTGTTTCTTTCAAGCTTTTCCTTTCGTAAGTACACACAAACAAGGGTAGTCATAAAAGAGAAACATCACGAGAGCCAGTGCTGAACATTGATTGAATTTAATCTATTTCCAACCCAAACACTTTTTATTGCTCTATCTTGTAATCCGCGCTGAATGTTAACCTTTCTGTAAAGTGCTCTGTTAAAGGTGCAGCTATTGTGAAAGCGCAATATCAATAAAAATGTATTGTATTGTGCTAATGACATGCTGTATAATAAATCTGTCTGAAACGCAAAACATTTTTCTGTCCAACCATCTTTCCCCATTGAAATGAATGGAAAAGCCATTAATCCGTTCCAGTGGCCCTTCCTCTCACCCAAAAAAAATCCCCAAAAACAAAACTGCAGTCTTTTGTAACGTGTTTTAAGAAAAATAGTACAGTAACCCCTCGTTTATCGCGGTTAATGGGGACCAAAACCACCCATGATCAACGAAAATCTGACAAGTAGCGACCAATAAACATATAGGTTTAAAAAAAAAATAAAAAAATTTAAGTCCACAAAAAGTCCTCAAACGGTCCGCGAGAAGCTGCAAAACAACAGTGAGTCACATAGAGCAACATATACAGTACTGCACTCCATGTATATGGAAAAAAAGATTTTTTTTTTTTTATGAATATGTTTGAGGAAATCCACGATGTACTGAAGCCGCAATAAACGAACCGCGAAATAGCAAGGGATCACTGTATACCATCATATGATACTTTATAAAAACATGCAATATTTAAATGGGATGTTGAACAGTTTGTGCATCGTGATTTTAAACTTCAATACCCATTGACATTGTCACCCTTGTGGCGTGCATGCCTTGGCCACCAGGGGGCAGTATAATACAAACATAAAATACACAAAGAAGAGTCTCACAACTAAGTGATTCATTAAGCTGCATTAAAACGAGTCATTTTTTGCATTGGACGAAGAATAAGTACCTGTGAGTATTGTTAGATAATCGATCTGTGTTGTTGCAATGTTTATGTTGAGATATCCATTGCTTCAATGATCCATGTGTTTGTCTTTGTGTGAACCCAAAGGTTCGTCACGCAAGCACAGCGCCACCCACTGGTGTCTGCAGAATATTGCGCAAGAATCTGTGGACAGCTCCGATGAAGAGTTCTTCGACGCACGAGGTTAGTGTTCCCCCTTATTTCATCCCACTGTCTTTTGCTTCTTTTTTTGTAACGCGTGTGCCAAAAAGATAGTTAGCTATTAATCCCATCGATTAAAGGGCCAAGATTGCGTTCAAGTTTAATCTTTCCACAGTTAGCTACAGGCATATATAGATCCAGCCATCATTATCTGAGCCGCTTTATCCTCACCGGGGGGTTACTGTTGTGCTGGAGCCTATCCAAGCTGTCATCGGGCTGTAGGCGGGGTAAACCCTTAACTGGTTGCCAGCCAATCGCACGTCTATCGACGGCTTTGACAATAAACAGAAACAAAGCTAACGACATCAGCGGCACGCACGGTAATTTAGCACAGCGTCCTGCGGAGGAAGATTTGCGCGGCAGCTGGAGGCGGGGGAGAGAGAGCCACGTGGGATATTTACACTGCCGATGGGACGCGAGTGCACCTCGAGGCTAATTGACGTCGTTAAAGGAAAACATTAATTCAGGGAGATGGCTGGAATGATCGGCTAAGGAAAACCTCGAGAAGTTGAGCGATTTCAGGGAGAAAAATTTGTCGGTTTGAATGATTACATTCAATGAAATGTCTTTCATATTCACAAGCTATTGTGGGCTTTAGCTTGAAATGAACCAACGGCAAAGCGGAAAGCAAACATGGTCATATTTAAAGCTGCGGAAAGGGATCAACATCTTCGCACATTTTTTCATGAGAGATAATATTTTTCGAAAAATATGGCAATGTTTTTCAAATTATTTCTTATTTTAAAAAATCTTAGATTATTCTTTATTTTCAAGAAAAGGAAATATTTTGAGGATAAAGTGTGATTTTTTTTTTTAAGACAAAAAAGTCAGAATTTATAACTTCAGTCACATTTTTCTTGATAACAAAGGTGTGCAATTTGAATCAAGGCAATTTTTTTTCCCCAAAACTTTTTCTTTGGGACAGTTGCATTGTTCAAAGACACAATCAAAAATATGTGCCAAAAAATGACATTATTTACAAAGGCAAAGTTGCACTTTTCTGAGATATGTGGTCTCATTCTGAGGAAAATGTCACGATTTTAATATAAGTACTGTAGAGGGTATTTTATTTATTTATAAATTTATTTTTAAGAGAAGTTGAAATCTTGAAATGAGTTAAAAGTTAATTGTCCACATTTGTTTTCAGGATAAATCAGCACTATGATAAAGCCTAAAAATAAGACATTTAACAAGATTGAAGTGTTATTTTTCAAGTTAAAAAGTCAGAATCTTAGGATATGAGAAAAATCTCAACATGATTCTTTGTTTTGATTTGAGTGTGACACCTTTGTAGATTGGACTGAAAAACGGCGTAGCAAATGGAGCTCGATGTGTGGACTAACGCTGAATGTAAATGGCTTTCCTGAATGTATACGAAGTCGGGGAAGGATTTTTCTATCATGAAATCTGAAATCAATTTTGTCAGGGCAAAGACGTAGAATGCCAACAATGACATTTAAATGGCCCGTCGCTTTCTATGTTTAGAGACACTTTAAGCCCGCAGCGACAAAACTGATTAAAGTCGAGCTCAACGTACTGTGACAAGCTTTGTGTTCCCGAGATAACGAATTCACTCATGCATGTTTTTTTTCTCAAGTGAAAATTGGCATCATGAAATTTTAACCATACAGACAATATTTTAAACCATATTGATATTCTTAGCTGTCCAAAAAGTCTTTGCAGATACTCAACCTTTTAATATGTACACTGTATGTTGAAAATACAGCGTTCTTTCAACTCTCTGTTAATGACCAAGCAGTAGCAGGCAACATGTTTATGCTGTGCTTATAAGAATAAAGCTGTTTGTAATGGGGACATGGAAAAAAAAACATTTATTTATTTATTTTTTTGACAGAGTTGACAAGTAGTCTTTTTTTCAAAAGTATTTCTTATTTATTTAGACAAAAACTGGGGAGGTGAAAAGTCTTGATTGTATGAGGATGGTCTTATTTAAATTTATAAGCCGTAGTCTATTATGAAAAACATTTCAAATCAATAAAGTTGCATTTAGCAAGATTTGAAAGGGTTTGTAATCTTATAACAATGACGACATTTTTGCTGCGTGAAAATATTCATTGTAATCTTATAAGAATGGTCATATTTATTCAATATCAAAAGTCATATTCTTACAACAACATTGTTTTTTTTTTTAAATTGTAATCCTAAAACAAGAACATATATTTTTCTGGAACAGTTATTAAAAAAATAGTAACGATGGTTACAAGCGTCCTTCCATTTTCCGATCCGCTTATCCTCACAAAGGTTGCGGGGCGTGATGGAGCCAAACCCAGTCGACTTCAGGAAGTAGGCGGGGTACACCCTCAAATGTTTGCCAGCCAATTGCAGGGCACACATCGACAACCATCCATCCGCGCTCACAATCGCACCGAGTGGCAATTTAGAGTGTTCCATAAACCTGCCATGCATGTTTTTGGAACGTGGGAGAAAACCGGAGTACCCGGAGAAAACCCACGCAGGCACGGGGAGAACATGCAAACTCCACACAGGAAGGCCGGGGCCTAGAATCGAACCTTGCACCTCTGCACTGTGAGGCAGACATGCTAACCAGTCAACAACCATGCCGCCCGAATTTGGAAGCAATTGGAAAAAATATCTAGGACAAGTTGGTCTTTGAGGACCTGTGGAAATTGCCAAAATGCCTCTAAAATGGCCTCTTAGACCTGTTTGCGTCTGAGTGTTGTTGTGCAGCAGGAGTCCCCAACCACCGGTACCGGGCCTCTGCCCGTTTGGGACCGAGCCGTGAGCCACTTTTTCTTCATCAGACGTGGCGTAATTGTTTTTTTTTTTTTCTAAAAGACCCAGAGAAATTGAAAGAATGACGCTCCAAAGCAAAATCTTTGTTTTCAGGATTTACATCGTGAGACTTTTTTTGTAGGTCCACTTCTGATCGACATGCCTGCCAAACATCATGTTGCTAAGTGAAACTGCCGCTAATGGCTGAATTAAATTGTTTTAAAGGACTTGAAAAATAACATGTCACTAAAAGGGCTGCTTCGAACCGTCTTTTTGTGTTTCTGGCATGGTTTCATGAAACGTTGTTTTGTACTCATGATGCCCACAAATTTTATGTTGCTCAGACAAATTGCCTTCAGGGGCTCACTTGAATATGTTTTTAAAGGACACTGAGAAATTACTAACATGACTCCTCAAAATAGACGTCTCAAACCAAAGTGGCTGCCTTCCTGTCTTTCCGCACGTGAGCACGGGGCACGCAACACTGCACGATGTTAACACTGCATTCTACGAACGTTTACTTCGCTACGGCAAACACGTATTCGTATACAGACATAATTTCCACGCGGCGGATTTCCTTTCACGCTCTGTCTGTCAATTCGCCTCATTATGCAAATGGATGCCATCAAATTCGGATTAACAATACGACGAATTTGTCAAGGACTTGCACCGATCGACATTGTGGAGATTGAATTGGCAGCCGCAGGAGGCCCTGGGGTGGCAGCCCGTCAAGATCAAATATTAGTCCCGACTCAGCAGTATAAATAGTACGTGCAGCGACAAACGGCATGGAACGCCTCTTAAACTTTTTCTATACTGCACAGGAACAGATGCAAAATCCAATGAGAGCACACCACAAGAATGAGCTGACGCCTCGCTGCGTCCGGACAAATATTGAAAATTGTATCTCACTGAGCAGCTGATGAAGATAAGATGCTGCCGGTGGCTGCATGAAGCTGCTGTGAACGAAGAATACAATACACAGGAGAGCCAGACAAATGAATGTGCGCAGACAATCTGGAATTGCGTCATGTCTTATTCAATCTGATTTCTGAGGCCAAATAAATCACTTTCTCACCTCCTACTTTTTGGGGGAAATTCAAACCCCCCCCCCCCCAAGTCAATTTCACCTAGCAGCATGGACTTTGCTCGCCATGCCAATGGCAAGCAGCCCCACAAAAGGAAATCTCTCGAAGCTAAAACTGAAAATGCACAGCAAGTGTGCCATTTTGTTTCTAAGTGGCAGTTTACTTTTATTTACTTTATTTTGGGGGGGAGGGGGGCAATCCCCCAAAGCTTGTTTCCACATGAAATTTGGTAGGTGTGTTTAGTGTGAGTAGAAGTAACGAAAAGCCTAATGAAATCATGCCTGAAAAGACATAGCAAGTCTGCCATTTTGGTTTGAAATGCCCATTTTTGGATGATTTTGGGCCATTTCAAACGGTCCTTCAAAGATATACTCCGAGAAAGTTTCTCTGTTCACTCTCAAATTTGAACCACATATTCTGGGAAAAATTCATCCCCCAAAGCCATTTTAAAAACATGAAATTTTGTATCCATATCGATCATCAGTAGACATTAAAAAAAGTCTCTTGAAGTCATGTCAGAAAAGACACAGGAAGGAACTCGGTCATTTTGATTGGGCACTTCAGGGTCATTTTCACAATTACATGGTTTGTTTAAAAAAAAAAAACCCATCTCCTATAGATTTTGATTGCAACTGAATTTGAACTATATATACAAGACGGATAGATGGCACTGAAGTGTGACAAGTTTCAGTTTCTGTGTGTTGGCTGACTGTGGCAACAAAATGTGATGACTCATCCTAAAATGCAAAACCAGTAATAATTTAGCTTGTGATTTTTTTTTGAACCCCCAGAGCCAGTTTCACTTCAAAACATGACATTTGGTTGACTTTTTTTTTCTTTTGAGTAGACACATAAAAAATAAAAAAGTCTCCAGAAGCTGAAAATGTGCGATGATAGAGGACCCAAAAGCAGGAGATAACAAAAAAAAAAAAACAAAAAAACAAAAACATGTCAGTAGGACTATGGTTGGACCCCGAGCGGTCGGCTGGCCAGTCCTTTTAACAGAAAAAAAGCTAATGACATGATGATAACGGTATCAGGCCTCCTCTGGTCCTGCGGGGTCCATTTTTGGTCGTATCGTTCCGTTATATTTGTGCCATGCTGGAGGACCAAAAAAAGCAGGGAGGCAGGAGAAGCAGGGTATGCTCAACAAAATATATGAACAGAAACTCTCACAAAAGCACATTGGTAAAGCTAAATCCAAAACACAAAGTCCTGAAAACCCCAATGAACCAAAGTAACACCAAAACACATTACTATGACAAACAAAACTACACGTGACAGCAACCGAAACAAACAAATCAATAAACAAACATGACAGCTACACTACGATCCGACTCGGAGTAGCTGGCGTGGCAGTCCGAAAAAGGCAAATGCCATGATGACCAGCAGGTGCAACGCTGGAGGAGAAGCCCTCGCGTGCAACTTGTTGGTCACTAACGGAACAGAACCATGACTGTAAACTATGAAACCAAACCAAATCGAATCGAAACAAAAACAGGATCATGATCTGCAGGAAGTATGACATTCTGGTTTGAATCCTGCTCTGTCCCAGTCATATGCTGTTGTGTCCTTGGGCAAGACACTTCACCCACGCAGCCTGCGGTGTCACTCACACTTTTGTTCACCTTTTGTGTGAATGTTTGGCGGCGGTCGGAGGGCTCGTCGACGCCTACTGGCAGCTATACTTCCGTCACTCTGCTCCAGGGCAGAACCTAATTTAGCACCATGAGAGTATGAATCTATGATCGCATGAATAATGTATCCACTGTGAAGCGTCTGAGTGTCCAGAAAAGCGGCATATAAAATTGCTGCATTAATTTTTTTTTTATTATGATTCGAACATCCAAGGTAGACAGTCAGTGTGTTTTTTTTTTTTTTTCCTTCCACTTCAGACTCAGAGTGAAGGTTAGCCAAGAGCCTATTCCTGCAGGCGTTTGCAAACAACACATTTGTGCACCGTGTACCTTCTCCAATCCAAACACTGAAAGAGAGCTTGAGGGGAGAGTCGTCATTGAACAAAATGTTCCAAGCCTTGTAGAAATAGTGTTTGTCAAAAGACATTCAAACACATTCAAGCTTTTGTCACTTTTTTTTTTTTCGTCGTCATTCCTCATTGAAAGGGATTCTTTTCTCACTCTCGTATGTTATAAATATACAGTATGAGTTGAGTTGAGTTCGACCTAAGGACTGCGTTGTCAAGGTGTGAATAGATACGGACGAGCTATCGTGAGCTTATTCCTATAATGCGTCGACTCGTTTGGGATCGCTTCATGAAGGTGTCTTGTTTTTCGGGGAGCAGGGTTGAATGACGCGAGCATTTATTTTTCCTGATTTGATTTCATAGAGTGTGTTGACACCTAAATCATTTCAGAGCGGCAACTTCATTTTGCAAATTCACCTTTAGAGTTGAGTTAGTAGTGTTTAATTTCTTTGGTGTTGGCAAAAAGGCTTTGCTAATAAGCTTGCCCATCGGTGTCGGAAACCTGGCTCTGATCTAATTGGATGAATTATTTAATAGGTGCTCCTCAAAGTACAAGCACAAGAATTCATCCT
Source organism: Hippocampus kuda (assembly GCA_901007745.1). NCBI lineage: Eukaryota > Metazoa > Chordata > Actinopteri > Syngnathiformes > Syngnathidae > Hippocampus > Hippocampus kuda. The sequence goes on along the minus strand of CAAKHF010009975.1, from coordinate 6,651 downwards.
GAATTCAGCCACTTGTGCTCGACTTCCTCTGCGTTTCGGGGAAAGGGCCTTGACATTTTCCTGTGCCTGCTGTTATGTTAAACCTGTTCACATTATGAAGTGTCCATTTGTGAAACTGCAGCGCAGGGGCCTTGTTGTTTGAGTCGTCATCTGACCTTGGGGAGCTGAGTTGTTACAGTTTTGTGTTCAACGGTGAGTCATCTAACTTTGCTGCTATGCTGAGCCAACATTGAATACGAAATAACGACAGATTTTCACAACTCGGCGTCAGTCATACATCTAGTATACATGGTTCTAATTTGGTTGCAATTGAAGAAAATATGACGAGTTCATCTTTGAAGGAGCCTTGGAAATGACTCAAATGGCTGCTTTCAACCAAAATGGCGCATCTTGTGTCTTTTTCGGCACCACTTCCTGGGTCTTATTATTATTTTTTTTATTTTGTGCGTCTACCCATGACAGAAATACCCGCCAAACCTTCATATTGAGTATGTATTCACATCTGCACTGTTTGGTCCATTTTAAACAGACCAGGGTTCATTTCCCACGCCGGCCCGGACCTTTTATGCAACTGTGACTACACACAAACAAATCCTGCTGCTACGGATGAGGCAGCTGGAGTGAGATCCTTTTTTTTTTCAGGGGGTCTTGGTGCACTTCTAAACCTACTCGATGCAGTTCGCTACAGAACTGAATACAAACCAATTCACCATTTCATTCAGCCGATTCACACCAAATAGGATGCACACAGGATGCAAATGTCTTTTTGGGCTCAACAAGCTACCATAGCCTGGCATCGTGGGAAATGTTAGCCCGCAGTGAATACTGATCATACGTGATCCGTCGTCTTTTGTGACTGCTGCTAGCATGTTGTGGGTCAAAGCACGCAAATCACACGCTCCTTCCGGTTACTGCATTTGCCGACGCCGTTCCAAAATTTTGAGAAATGGTGATCGCAAAACGTGCATTGAATGGCGGCTCCTGACACTCCAAATTATTTTGCAGCTCTAATAACAGCACCAATATGCACAGAATGCAGCACGTAGGAATTACGGGTTTTCCTCCATTTTTGGGTTTGCGCTTTTACCTTCATCCAATGGTAGCACCGATCGTCACACGCTATGATGTGTTTACAGAATATAGTTGACTTGCAAAAAGTACAGTGTGAATACAAACCGCACCAAACGAAAAGAAAAAAAAATGCTTTTGCAAGCGGACCAAAATATTTTTGGTGTGAATACATACCGATATTGGCTTTGGGGGAATTAATTTTTACCTAATACAGAGGTGCTATGAAGAGTCAATATCTTTTGTTGCCTTGCTCATCCTAGATACAAAGATGACAGACATCTTTGCAATCTGACATCATCCATTTGTCGAGTGTACATGGTTTGAATTTGTTTGCAATCAAACAAAATCTTTCATACAAGTTCGTCTTTGATGGGACCCCTGATAATGGCCTAAAACGATCATAACATTTCCACTTTGAAGCAAACTGGAGGCCTTCCCCTGTCATTTTATGCATTTTTTTTTTTTTAGTAGCTAGGCTTGTGATGCACATTCCAAATAATGGAAAACGTAGCACCTTGTGGAAATATGGCTGCAGGGTAAAGGTAATTACAGCTCTCTAGTGGCCGACTTAACCAGAGAATCACTGAGCAAGGCTATGATTTTTGAGGACACGCAAGCTGCTGTTGTGTTGGGAAGCTAGCAAAGCCATTGGAATACTGTTTTTATGGCTGCCATAAGCATAATGGAGAGACTCAAAGCACCCCTTTATCTGCGGTGGCAGCAGCGTAATGACAGTTGGACTCCATCATGGGTATCGCGACTCTATCAGTGAAGATGTTACATCATTGAAATGACTCTCTACCCAGGGGGGCCCCACTAAAGAGGATGTGGATGCAAGTGTACTGTGAAATCACCAAGAAATAATACGACAATGTAGCAACTCTAGCGTATGCAGTATTAGGCCAGCTTTGGAAGCTGGAATGACAATGTGTCTTTATTTCTTAGTCTCTTTATTCAGAACGGTACAGAATTGTCTCCTCACCGATGCATTTGTTTTTATCATCTAGCTTTCCTTATTTGCTGAAATACTCACTTGTTAGCCTTGGAAAGTGAAAAAGAGTGAGGAGGAAAAAGTTTGGTTTTAGGTCTTTCGAGCAGTACATTCGTTACGTTTTTCCTCTAGTCGCTAACGTTTATCATCATGAGAGAATGCCAAAGTCTGAGCTTAATGACTTGATACCATTTGTGTGAAGTGCTAGCTAGTGTGCATTTGTTTACCCACGTGTGATGTCACGTCACTTTGACCTTACGTGTAATTTAGGCTAGTAATAATAGCTAATAATATTGATCTGTTCAATAAATAATCATACAACCGTCTCTCCTTTGATCATCTCTTTGCGGCGGCGGGTTTGTCAATTAATCGTGGTTTTTTTCCGCAATTTGAAGCATGCCTTGGTCCCTCCCTATCCTCTTCAAAAGCAAGAGTTCATGAACAACACACTTGTAAGCTTACAGTTTTAAAACCAAAATTAATCCTGCCCTGGCCAAGTGTTGTGCTACAGTATATTTTTATTTATTTATGTTGAATGTTGAATATTTTTTGCTGTTCCGGTAATTGAAACAAGGAAGTAGCAAAAAAGAGTTGCAGTAGAGATATTCATGATATTGGAAAAATATATGCAAAATGTAAATGATACCTCTGATCTAATTACATAATGGTGAGGATTTTTTTTTCAAATTCATGTAAGCAAGTAATATTTCCTTTGATGTTGGTGAAGCAGCATTAGGTTCATTGCCCAGTTTTTTTCTGTATTCTTCGTAATCTAAAGGTGTTTAGTGCTGTTGTGCAAGTCAGAGGACCTCATGTAGTACTGCATTCTGTATGTCTGCTCTATGCAATTTCTCATTTTTATTGCATGGAATACATTGGCAAAAAATAAGACGCTTGTGCTTTTCATTGTTCATGTGAATTGGGAATTTCTCCATTGCGAGACTAATAAAGGTTTTCTTATATTATTACACTGATGAACAAAATTTGGCTATTAAAAAAAAAAAAAAAGAATAAGTCAATCATGGAAAAACTGAATACTTTGTTGAAAGTAATACCTCTGAGCACAAACTCATTAAAGCCCGAAAGCTAATAGTTGTTCTCGGTAATGTGTAATGTATTGAGGCAATGAGGCCTTTTTGCTGTCTCACTGCCATTTCTTTGTAACCTTCACACATTACGAGCAAATCCTCCCATCTCATCTGATTGTGCGTCATCAGATGTGGAACGATGCTAAACAAAGGCTGTCGCAATAATTGCAACCCGCGCCCACAAGATGAGATCAAGGAATTTCCAGAAATTTTCCAGTTCGTTTAACAACCCCCCCCCCCGATCCCCTTTCCCTCCCACTGCGAGCTAAGAGCTTGAAGGATGTCTCAAAATTTTATTTTATTTTTTTAC
>CAAKHF010009970.1:37526-56584 GCA_901007745.1 Hippocampus kuda | reverse complement strand
GTGTGTGTGTGTGTGTGTGTGTGTGTGTGTGTGTGTGTGTGTGTGTGTGTGTGTGTGTGTGTGTGTGTGTGTGTGTGTGTGTGTGTGTGTGTGTGTGTGTGTGTGTGTGTGTGTGTGTGTGTGTGTGTGTATTTTAACAAAATGAAAATTCCAGGTCGGTAGTTATTCCCAATCCCCCCTTTCTCATTGTAGTAAAAGACATACAGCTCTTAAAAACAACTCACTAACTCGCCTCTCGGTGTCGCTGTTGATCAGCTGGAACATACTTGATTGGCTCAAAATGATGAATGAGTTAATGAAATCATAAGGACTGAAGAAGCTTTATACGTGGCAACATGACATGACTTTTTTAAAACAAGTTTTCGTGTTATTAAACCTTTTTTCAATTTCTAATTGTAGATAAGACTTACTCAGTGCAGCCGTCTCAGGCTTGAATGACTGTTTAAGCTTCCAAACAGAAGGATCCATTTTGTTGCTCCTGGCAAACGAAGTGAACAGTTTGATGATGTTTTTATATTTTGTATTTATGGACACAATTAAGTTTAACATGAACGATGTGGTTGGCTGCGTAACGTGGTGTCACTTGTGATTTATTGTAACGGAAAACATTCTCAAATCATGCTTCCCCACTGAGTTGAATGGGAATGCAAATAATTCGTTTTCCCCAACTTTATTCAGAGTAATATTTAAATGAATAGTACATTAAACTGCATCAGGATTTCATGCATTAACTATACAGGCATTGCCTGTCTGATGTGTGCGCCTTGGCCACCAGGATGAAGTATCACACAGACATTTAGATTAGAGTAGGTTTGATGATAAGACGGAAGACTATGCAACCAAACTGCAGTAATACTAGTTGTTTTTTTTAATTTTGTCCCCCCCAATTAGGATAAAGAATATTTATAAGTAATATGATTGCTGTGTTCAAATGTAAGGTGTTTAAAGTATTATAAAGTACAGCAACATCTACGCTAGTTCCGTTAGCCCATCTTGGCATTTTGCATCGTATGTGAGCATTAAGCTAGTAGACTTTCGTTGAAGATTTTTAAAAGTGTGTAATGTGGAGATAATGTATTTTAAGCGTCCCCAACATGACACACCCTTCAGCACCCCCTGGAAAGTTAGGAAAGAAAAATAGCCCCATCCTGAAATGTCTTATAAACAGTAGCATGTTGTCTTTCTGCCCCCCTGGGAGGCCTAGGCTGTAAAACGTTCATGATGAGGAACATCATGTCCTCTGTCGTGTACGCTGTAGTATGGGGCTGGACGGAGGGATCAAAGAGGGGGCTATAGTTTTAGCCACAACCACCCCAAGTAATAATAGAGCTCTTTATTTATATTCCTTTTTTTTTCTCGGAACTTAATTTAATTTGATATTTCCCAGGGTGTCATCACACAAGCGGGAATGAGGAGCAGCTTGCATAAGCGACCCCGCAATTCCTGCCGTGTTTACACTTCTCAAAGCTTATTATTGGTCTGCCTTATCTCAAGCAAACAGCAAAGTGCACTTTAGTGAGACTGAAGAGCATCTTGAAGGAATGTTGGCTTTCCTCTTAATAAGCTATGAGTGGATTCTTCTTTCATGATAACAGAGATGAGCACCCAAACATTGTGTTTTTGAGCTTATTTTCCTGAGAAAAAGGTATTTTGTTTAATTACTATTTGGGTTGTGACTTACTTTTTTTTTTTTTTTAGAGAACATAGAGCTCAGACACACTATTTTGTTTCAATTTTTGTATAATTTCCTTTGACTTTGTTGCCTTCACGTCAGCGTTTTGGAAATGTGAGCTGTCATTCGGTTTTTTATCTTTTTTTTTCGTGGGAGCAAATATTTGAGATACGACTTCTGTATGGTGGCAGCACATGCAACTAAACTCAATGTTATTTATTTTGTTCATAATTTTTCATTAAAATGTTACTCAAAAGTATTTACTTTTACAGTTTTAACTACAGAAACATTTTCATTTAGTCGGTATATATTTTATTTATACGTTTTTATACTTTATATACAATTTACGAAAATCATAGAAAACATTTTTTTCGGTTTGTACTTCAAATTTTAATTTAAAGATAATAAACCTTTAAAAAAGTGCACGCCAAAACTTAAAAGACAATAGACCTTATTTTTATTTCTTTTTGTCGCAACAGTTATTTCAAAGAATTATGTCACCCAATTGTACCAACTGTCGTTTGATCTGTCCAAGCGCAAATCGTTAAAAAAAAAAAAAGGTCCCAATGTATCTTTTCAAGCCCAATTTGCTCCATCAAACATATAGGAACAACAGAAATCAACACTGAAACGTGACCTAAGTGCTTGTGCTCCGCAGCTGTGGCGCACTTGTACTTTGATGCCGTGTCACTTTCAAACAATGCCGAACGGAATGATTCATTGCAGCGCTTGCGTTTGATGTGATCTAAACAAAACGTGTATTCTCATGTGTACTTCACCTGGAACGCAAATGAAAACCACACGTTCCTTCGAAGGGTACTGAAAATAATACGCTTGCAGGACAGTTGCCTCCCCCCAAAAAATGGTCCAAAACTGCTGCTTATTAGGACGCAGATGTCATCCAGGGGTTTGTTGGCAAGGTTAAAGCTGTTGACCTGGGCCGAGCGTACAAACGGAAGTGCCTCTTTCGCCATTGCGGCGATAACATACTTGCGCGCAACCTGCCTGACCTCAGCTATTGTTTGTACTCTGCTATTTTGGCCAGGAAGTGATGACCGCGCAGGGAGGGTGGGGGGGTGGCGCGTTAGCATGTACCACAGTGCACCGAGTTCATTCATCATAAACATCTGCGGAGCGTCTTGTGTAAGAGGTCAACAATGCGTGATGGCAGTTCCAGTCCAGTCCAAGAATTTCCGGGATACGTTAGTGTCGCTTTTATCTGATGATCTACGTTCCCACATGCACGTATGAGGTGTGTCAGAAAGGTCCCAGGACTTATGTTACGAAGCTATATGAAGAAACCCCGCGTCGATTGCTCTGTTCTGTGCGCGAGAAGAGGCGAAAATCGTAGCTGGACAACTTGTGGCTTCTTCACCATGACATTGCGCCTGCTCTTAATGTGCTGAACATCTGACAGTTCCTGGCTGAAAATAAGCAACCTATCTACTCATACAACCTGAACCCATATAATTCTTCTTTTTCTCCTCTTTTCCCAAGCTCACAGGAAGCCCTTTTTAAGATGTAGACGACAGCAAGATGGAGCTATGGAGGATCTTGGAAGAATCCTTCAAGGAGCACAAGAAGGCATTGGAGAAGGCTGGGAAAGTGCGTTAGACTGCACGAAGATTATTTCAAAGGGTAAAAGTTATAGTTTGGATTTGCAATATATCTTTCGGGGACTCCAGTCCTTGAATTTTTCTGACACGCCTTTTAAGACATGGTGACAATTGTCTCCTCCTGAATGTAGACTCTAGAAAAAGGACATCCTTGTCCCTGGACTGGCCGTCTGGAAGGTTCCGCTTTAGTACACTTGACACTTGACCCCTGTACCTTGTAGCAAAAATTGACTCCAACTATACAACTATACTTCCAAATGTACAGAAATGGACGCCCTTATCCCCAGGGCAGCTTCAAATGTTCTGGTTTTGTACCTTTGACACGTGACACCCTTTTTTACTCTTGAAAAAGGAACATACAGTAGTCCTGGAATCAGCCCTGTGGGGCAAAGCAAGTGTAGTGACTTTCAGAACAGAAATCGCTTAAGTACTTCCTGGCAGCGCGGCAACGTTGAGTCTGGCTCTACATCTACATATTTATTCCTTGGTGAGCATGCAAGCATGTGCTTCCAATAACTCCAGTAGTAAATATCATGAGCGAGTCAAAACCACAAGACCCTTTTCAGTTTTAGTCTGGATAACTTGATATACAAGTATTTGTATTGAGATGGATTTTGATTGGAAATACGGGCAGACAGAACAAGGGTTGAGATGGGCTTGACAAAGAGACAAGACGTAACAAGATAAAAGGAATAAAGACTTCAAAATCAATTGATTTCACATTAAAATGATGTAACCGACCTAATGCACCTCTATTGGATGTGTTCTGGCGAACAAACAATCGCCCCAAAGACACGACAGGGTGGGACAGGACAGGACAAGACAAGATAAAATGGGACAGGACAGGAGTCCTGGGCCATGCAGTGCCCGTAACTCATCCAGTAGGGCAGCGGAACCCAAGTCCGGTCCTCAAGAGCCCCTGTCCAGCCTGTTTTGGATGTCTCCCTCCTCCAACACACCTGATTGAAATGACCAGGATGGCAACATCTAAAACAGGGGCTCTCGAGGATTGGAGTTTCGGCAGCCCTGCAGTAGAGGAAGCCTTTTCAGAGGACACCACCCACACCCAGGGATTTGGGGTCGCCACCACCACCGCCGACCACTCACCCATCCCCCAGGTGGGCGAGAGACAACTAACCGGCATCAGCGCCCACTGCAGAATGAGGACCCACAGGTTTTCGAGGTAAATGTATCACTTATTGTGTTCTTGTTTTTCATCACTTACACCCCAACCTGCTACAAGCCCAACACGCCGACGGAGGAAGTGGCAGCCGCAGACCGAAAACAGGCCGCATTTGCAATCAACTCGCGGCCGCCCTTTTGTTGAGAAGGCTTTTCTTGGTATTCGCTAGTTTCCAGGGACAAAATAAATAAGTGGGACTAACCAAAGGCATTCGGCTCCCTTTGCGCCCTCGCCATGAGAAACGCATTAACGGCAGTTGACGAGTGTTGAGTCAGTTTGCTGTTTCTCCATTTTGGGAGACGACCCCCCTGCAACTCTCATTCAAAGGACAATAGTGGTATTTACAGTATTTTCTTTGATGATCTCTTCGTGCGCTTTGAGCTTACGTGGCCACATGTTTGCACCAAAAAGCTGGAGGTCACCGCCGGAATGTGGCGGGAGCGCGCGAGGAGGTCAGAGGATCACCACTGCATTCCAGAGGGATGAAGCCAACAGGATTTGATTAGCCATACATGCTCATATTTGGGAGATGAACTGCAGGTCACAGCATGGTGCAAATGTTCCAAACACTTCAAGCGTACGTTTTTTTTTTTTTTTGTTACCCCCCCTAAAGCATTAGTGGGAATTCAAGCAGGAAGGAATTTTCACATTATGCTCGTTATGTAAGTAAGAAATTGGGTACCTTTGAAGTGGTTAAAGAAACGGGGAAAAATTCCTCTGAAAAAATCAAGATGAGAATGACATAAACAGAATAATTACTCTGGGTCAGCAGCGCTTTTTAATTAGGGATAGCTTTTGGTGTCTTGGTGTTTCATAACCTATTTTTAACTTTAAAAAATATGTTATTTACTTTTTTTCTAGTGCATTGTGTTTTGGACAGTTTTTTTTTACCTACAAAAGATTGCACAATATCAATTTTACCATGTGTTAGTTATAGCTGATGTAAAAAAAAAAAAAAGAATCCACCTGTTGCTTAACCTAACCCATAACTGTTTATATTACTTTATACATGTATAGTGTAGATGATGTACGATATTATTCTTATGAAAAACTGATTTTCATCCATCCATTTTCTAATCTGCTAATCCTCATAAGGGTTGCGGCCGGTACTGGAGCCTATCCCAGCTGTCTTCGGGCAATCGGCGGGGGACACCCTGAACTGGTTGCCAGCCAATCACACACGGCACACAGACAAACAACTATTCGCACTCACAATCACACCTACGGACAATTTGGAGTGTTCCATTGACCTGCGACGCATGTTTTTGTAATGTGTGAGGAAACCGGAATACCTGGAGAAAACCCACGCAGGCACGGGGAGAACATGCAAACTCCACACAGGAAGGCCAAAGCCGAAATCGAACCCTGCACCTCTGCACAGTGAGGTAGACGTGCTGCCAAAAACCTGATTTGCGAATGGAAAAAAAAACAAGGCAGATTCCGAGTCCGTTCCATAAAATTAGAAATTTGCTTGCATTTCCTATTAAAAAAAGTTACATTTTGTTGACTAGTGCAATAATTTTAGAACGTTTTTTTTCCGAGCAGTTTCATTTTTATTACATTAACATTAGTTTTTTTTTCAATTTTAGTTTATTTTTTTTCCCTCAGTTTTGTCAACTATAAAAGCTCTCGTCGTAAAATTGACTCATTTTGTCGAGTCAACTAGTCCGTTCAACGCATACTGTGTTTTGGCCTTTTTGTGGATTATTTCTCATGGTCTGATTCCTCATTGTGCAAGGTGGATGTTGACAGAAATAATGCCCGTATTCAGTCAGAAGAGTTTGATACAAAATGTACATGTATTTCTCTTTACATTTTGCAATGACAGGAACATTTATTCAACTTTCAACAAAAAAAAAAAAAAAGTCCACAAGGACAAGTGCAAAACTGGCTGAAATCCACAAGCAAAAGGCAACAACAACAACAACAACTGAAAACAAATAAAAGTTAACATTGAAAAAGCTAGACGTGTTACCAAATTGACACACGAGCGGTCGAGAAAAAGACTTCGGTTAATTGGTGGAAACGCCAACAACATTGCGATGCCTTGCTCCCGAGCACTGTGTATTGTACGACTCTTCATCTATTTCAGCCTCCGTGAGTCATTTTCAAAAATGTGCTGCATTCTCATAGTAAAATATGAACTGTAAAAAAAAAAAAAAAAAAAAAAACGGGAAAAAAATCCAGAAAAAAAAGGTGCGAAGACTTGTGCAAACGCTCAGAAGAACAACGTGAATACACCAACGTGGCACTTTTGTTTTTACCATATGTACAGTAGGCTAGGGCTGCGCGATTGCGTGAGAAGTCCTTTTTAACAAAAACGTTTTTTTAAACTAAAAAAAAAAAGTGCTCAAGATTGTCTTGAAAAAGTGAGAATGCTGACTCGATCTGACGCAAGAGGCAAATATAACATAAATAAACAATATAAAAATGTACTTCTTTTGCGCTAGTTCACGGTAAAACGTCCCCAATTTTTTTTTCCCTCCTTCACCAAAAAACAAAACAAAACTCATCGTAGACTGTTGAGACGTCCAGAACCAAGTTTGGACACCTCTTGTGACCAAAACTGTATTTGAAAGGCTAATTCGGTTTAAAACGAGGAACCAGTCTTCTTCATCCTCGTCGTTTCCTCCGAGTCAATCTACACAGGTGTCTTGAAAGAGGGAGTGAGTCTGTCTGTCCGTCCGTCCGTCTGTCCTTCAACAGATGAGCTCCTGCTGTATTTCGGGCCGAGGGGCGAAGGGCGGCTCGGCGAAGCTGAAGGAGCCGCAGCCCGTCTTCAGCTCGCCCTGACACGGGCACGTTAGGTACGAGTCCATCAGGCCCAGTTCCGGGGACGGCGCCGGGCTCTCGGGCTCGGATTCCTCGGACTGGCTGGTGTCGCTGGCGTCGGGTTCGTCTAAGGATGACGAGGACCGCGCGGCGTGGAGGGGGTGGTGCACGAGGGGGTGGGGTTTGAGCCAAGGGTGGCTCAGGCATTCCTCCGCCGTGGCTCTCTTGCTGAAAACACAATCGGAACATCACAGATAAGTGGAAATTCTTTGATATATATCAATAGATTTTTTACAAGACCAAAACGAGGAAGAAAAAAACCAAATTGGTTTTACTCTGAATATGTTCCCTTTTCAGCCAATTCAGCAACGCTGACAAGAAAAGCAGCGCACCGGCCACCTTTCTTTTATTCAGGTAGAATTTCTATTTGACTTATGCGCAATATATTTTGAGGGGGGAAAAAAAGGATACATCTATACAATATTCATCAAAAATGAGTCACGCATCCGCTTTAAAGCAACCGCGACAGAAATGCAACAAAATGAAGTCAGAACTTGCGCAAGAGGAAACCGATTTGCGCCTCGTGCGCTCGTCTCGCACGCGTTTCCGGCCAGACTCACATCCTGAATGTCTATGTATGTCTCCGTCAACCTCACCTGGGGTTTTTCACCAACAGCGACTTGATGAAGTCGACGGCCAGCGGCGAGATGTCCTGGAAGGTATCGTGCGAGTACTCGACGCTGACTTGTGAGATGTTGAGAAACGTCTCCTGCTTGTCATCGCCCAGGAAGGGCGACTCGCCGGTCAGCATCACGTAGGTCAGTACCCCGATGCTCCTGGGCGCCGCAAGAGAGACTTGTCAGCTTTGAAGCACAGTTTTACCCCTCAGGGTCGGGGATGAGCTTCAGGGTACACTCACCACATGTCCGTAGCAGTGCTGATGGGTTCATAGCTCAGAATCTCTGGTGCTAGAACACAAATGACCCGAATTAGCCGATGGTGAAAAGGCTAAAAAAAATGACGTACAATAATGCCCCAATATTTGTGAGGGCGTTTCCTTAAGTCTTGAGTGAATCCCCAAAAAACTACAAGTAACTGAATTTTATTTATTTATTTTTAACGTGTGTGGTACGACAGTATGTGGTAGTCTCTGGTCTTACCGACATACTCCGGAGTACCCAGAATCTCCCGGACCTCGCTGATGCTGTCCATGTGTCTGGACAGGCCGAAATCCACGATGCGGATGTCACCCAGGGGCCTCGCGCTGGTCAGCAGGATGTTCTGTGGCTACAGGATTGGAAGGCCCGAGGTTACATAAGCGCCAAAATCAGTAGTAGCGAATGGGATTTGGCGCTTGGTTTGAGATTAAAAAGACCCCAGGGGGATTTGGAAGTCCACGCCGTCAGTCGGCATCTCGCCGAGCCTTAGATCTAAGCTAAGCCAATCAGGGGAGAACGGGTCGGACATCGCATCCGATGACTTCCCGGCTAAATTGTTGCAGTGCACAATGGCTTGGATGAACGCCAAATTTGCTTGGGAACCGAATCCCCTGACACCCCAATCATGGACCCACTAGGGATTACTTTTATCAAGATGACATGTTTTCTGGCGGGAGAAACCGGATACTTAAAGGACGACCCTTCCAATATTAAAAATAATAGCCTTATTACCTCATTTGAAAGCCCCGCCATCCCCCCCATGAGAACTAGGCTGCGCGCCGGGCTTACATAACTAGCTAAACGCCTCCGCCACCTCCAGGTAGTCTGCCCCATGTAGTCACATAACGTCCCATCTAGGGCGTCTTACCTTCAGATCAAGATGCACAACATTGTTGCAATGCAGGAAAGCCACCCCCATCAGAATCTGTCGGGCCAACCGGATGACGTCTTTCTCTGTGAAGGCGTCGTCATTGTCGGCGACGCACTGGTCGAAGATCTCACCGCCGCCGGCACTAGTGCGGTAAAAGAACAGGAAAGGGGGGGAAAAACTGAATAGGGAGAAGACTTTTGACTCCAGGGCGATGCTTTCATGACATACGGCGTTTAGGTTGCAAACGATAAACAATGAACTAGGCTGCGTCGCCGTGGTTTTGGGAGGTATAATCAAGCTTTCCTACGGCATACGAATGGAATTGCGTTGAAAAAGGAGGACACCAAGCGCATCCATTTTCATTGCCGTTTGTTGTTTCTGCAGTGTTGCCACTTTAAAAGGAGTTTGGAGATGTACAATCTGTTTTGGCAAAGCGTGAAGTACGGGTCAAGTAGAAAAATGCGAAATTCTGGATTGAATCTGGGATTTTTTTTTGGATTGCAAAATTGGATGAATGAAGGTTCTGTATTTGTCTGGAATTCTTAAATTACATCGGTTTTGCTGGCATGGAAACAGGAGTCCTCGATGTCAACATTCTCCCATTGAAAATACGACTTGAGTGCGGCTTGGCAATGGACTGCGGCATCTTCCGACCTGCGTACAAATTCAGGGTTTCGTCACCTGCTGTATTCGTCTCAACTTGTCTCAAAGTGAGAAAACGACTATAAGTGCTTAATTAACTCATTCACTCCCAAAGACGTTTTTAAACGTCTTTTCAGACTTGGTCCAGAATTGGCTGGTACTGAATGACTTAATCTTCCTTTGCTGTAAGGGGACAGAATCCATTCTGTACCGTCGATGTAATAGAGGCCAACAAAATGAAACACAATCACAAACGCCATATCTCTGTACTTTGTACTTGACAATAAATTCGTATCTGTGCTAATGGTAGACTTGTCATATCCCACAGGCTAATCGCGACGGGTGAGTTGGCAGCACGTTCAGATAAAAAGAGATACCCGAGATGGGTGGACTGTTGTACAAGTCAAGGATTCGATCGGAAATAGTTTCATAGACCTACAATGTAGTCTTAGGGATGAATATTCTTGAAAAGACGGCAAAAGGTTGAGTTTGGTAACTAGATACCGGAAGAACCGCCGCCTGACTTGTCCCAAGTGATCGCACTTCAAATAATGTCACATTTTTGCGGCTAGCTCGGCCCGTCATCTACACTCGTGTTGCAAGCAAAGTCGTGGTAGGAAAAACTAGTAACACGTGTGGAGGATTTAAACGGTTGCACGTGCTTTTGATCGTCCGGAGGAAACGTCGCGAGAGGTTACGCAACCGCGTCGGCCTTCGGGAGGCCGAGCCCTCGACCGACCTCAGCTGTGAAAACAGTCCCGATGTTTTGATGGATTCTGGGGATCTGATCTTCCTTGTCGTGATCCTCGTTTTTGAGCCCCCCCCCAAAAAAAAAGCATCGGCGGAATGTGTTTTAAATGATTCGCATGTTTCGGGTGTACTTTCATCTGTCAACGAAGAGGAGATCTTGAACTTTTGTCTCCGGGCATTTCGTTTGCATCTTAGGTCTGCATTCACGGTTTATCGGAACAAATTTGAGCACCGACGCTTCTTTTTGTTTAAAGTCCTCTTTCGGATTTATTTAAAAGATTATCCGTGATGTGGAGTTTAAGAGTGACTTATCCTCCCCGATCTGCTTGGAAACCGGAAACATTTTGAACACAAAATATATGAGGAGTTAGGACATGAGTTTTTCCACCTCGTGTTTGTGGTCTTTCACATTTTAAAAATCAGTCCGGACGCTAAAAGTCTATTTTTGTGTCCCCCTCTTCTTCCTCGAGAGCAAACGCTCTCACGACTTCAGACGTTGCTCTCCTACAGCGAGCAGCCAGATTAAAGCCCGCAGTCGACCACATGGACGAATGGATGAGGTCAGATCAGCCTTAGATCTCCAAGTAAGTGGCTATTTAACATGTGGGGGACGAGGGGGGGGCGCTCAGGCTCACAGCAAGTTAACCTCCTGTTGAGTGAGACTTTGGGAGTCATCCATGCTTGGCTGCCCGGTCCAGTAAGTTTTAGAAACCTCCGGGTTGCTGCCCGATTTAAAAAAAAGTGAGGTCATTTGAGCTCCAGGCGAGTTTAGACAATGCAGCATTGGAAAAGCAAATGAAAAAAGAAAAAAATGGTTCTAAAAATATAAATAAATGAAAGCAGGAAATTAAAAGCTGGCTTGAAAGTTGTGTCTTAGCGAGGATAAACTAAAACTGCTGAGGACAATTAATTCAATTGTGGCTGCTTGTTTTTTTTTTTGGTGTCTTTTGTTGTTTTTTTTTTGCTTTTGAGGATTATGTCATGGGGCAGTTAACACACCAAAAGTTTCAATGACACATGTTTTTTTTATACTTAACCCTTTCAGGGTCAGCGCTTACTACAGTGGACAGCTTATCACGTTATCAGGTTCCGGGGTGCATGAAAGGGTTAAAATGAGCAAAGAGTTGCTTAGACACATCTTAATTAAAATTGCGAACGGCCCGATGATCTGATGTTTCTAAAGTTCATCCTTTGGCGGTCAAGACAGATCGTTCCTTCCTTATTCGCTCAGAAAACAATCAGTGATGGAGATAAAAATCGATGACTGTACTACATGTTTAGGCTGGAAATGCCCAAGTACAGAAAGGGCAAGGTAGAGCGTTAAGTTCCGAACATTCAAATCTGATTTCTCATCAAGACTTTGCCCAGACTAGTCATTTCGCAGGAAGAAAAAGGAGAGCGTTGTGTGGTAGGCTACAGACTGCAGCTGCACGTGAAGCCCTGAGAAACTAGCGACTATTTTACAGAGCAGACGGCGGATGTGGTTGTGGCTATGAGAAATGTGTGTGACAGCGTGTATGCGTGTGTGTTTGGCGACCGCCGTGCTACTTTTAGCAGCTTTGCTTACTGCCTCGTACAGGAAATGGAGTGGTTGGGGGGGAGGGGGGTAGACAAAAACCGTGAGACCGAATCGTGCAACTCAGTGCAACCAAATGCAAACTTCACCGCCAGCTTGATTTAATACGTTGCCGTCGACGAGACCTGCCCCTTCCCGCTTTTGCACTCGGTTAGAACAGTCGGCGTAGCTTAGCGGCGAAGCTGCAGCGAGACTACTTAGCATTTCAAACCACAAACTTGTTTGCTAACGCGTTTCAATTTCCTGTGAGCATTTAAAAGGGTTCTACAGAACAACTCCTAACACACTTAACTCATTCAGTACCAGCCAATTCTGGACCAAGTCTGAAAAGACGTTTAAAAACGTCTTTGGGAGTGAATGAGTTAAAGATAATGTAAAGTATTTCGGATCTTTGCACAATGTTTCTGGTTCTTGTCAAGTGAGTTGACTTCCCTGCCATCATTTAGCTTTTGCATTTCGGATTTTTTTTCCTCGCAAGTCAAAGCAAAGCTTGGGATTCTCCGAGCTTTGTGTATTACAAGCAAATCCAATCTGAACCCACTTTTGCTCAAACTCAGGCCGCATGTGAGCGCCAATTTTCCTTCTTACCATTCAAGCACCAGGACGATCTCGGTAGCCGTCTCGTAGACCTCATGAAGGGCCACAACGTACTGATTGCACTTGGCCAGCTCCAGCACGGCGATCTCGTTAAGGATGTCCACGCGGCAGTCCTGACCCTTCCGCCGCTTGCGCAGGAACTTGGCGGCGTACTGCTTGCCCGTCGACTTCTCCGTGCACTTCTTCACCACTGCAAATTTTCCCCTGGACACAGAGAGTCATTTACATTTTAAAAAATTAATAAGAAGGACATTATGCTTAGAAAAGCGCTAACGCGCCACAATGGTCCCCACACGTACACAGACAAAGAAAGGCCAAGTGGTTTCATTGGACAGCACAGATGTTGTTATTGGGCTCAAATATGTGCACAGGAAATGCCATTAGACACTCAGCAGTATTGTTTTTTTTTTTTCCTCCCCTGCTTGGAAGGTCTGACCAATGGAAGCGCAGACAGCTGAGGGTTCATAACATTGCAAGAAGTCATGCAATTTTTTTCAGACTGATACCAGTACAAGTATTCACTCATCGTTCCAATATCAATATAACACTTTG
Source organism: Hippocampus kuda (assembly GCA_901007745.1). Classification (NCBI taxonomy): domain Eukaryota; kingdom Metazoa; phylum Chordata; class Actinopteri; order Syngnathiformes; family Syngnathidae; genus Hippocampus; species Hippocampus kuda. The sequence continues at coordinate 43,415 of CAAKHF010009970.1, read as the reverse complement.
ACAAAAGAATTGTGAACAAAGACCTTTCTGATGCAAACGATGATTCGCTGATGTGTCATTCTGCCGCAGTATAGCGCCAACTGCTGCCGAGGAGGGCTTACTTCAAAAGCAGATTTTTTTTTTTTTTGCCTTAAGTATCAATGGCTGGTATCGGCGACATTCACAACAACTCGAAATAAGTCCAGTATCGACCCTATACTGACACCTCGTATCAGTATTCGCCCATCACAAATTGTTTTATTGTATGTTTGTTCCATTAATTATTTTCAATGATTTTCTCTGATTTTTCTGACTCTTATTGCCATTAATGCGGATGTAGCTCAACAGGCCTTCCAGTCAACGCTTGCATCGTAATGTCCGGTAATTGTTTTCATTTAACACCAGAGCTTCACGCCTTCATAAACGCTGTATAAATTCCCAACGTGGTTTTTAAAATGGCAACACAGTAAAACTAACAACAAACAAACAAACAAACAAACAAACAAACAAAAAACCCCCAATTATACAAGGACTGGGGATCCATGGTTTACAGAGTCCCGTTTCTACAGCGGTTATGTAACCCAAATTCAAACTTAAATCGGAACTAACCTACGCTAATTATAATTACGATAATTATATGCCAAAATACACCTTTATCAGTACCGAGGACACCCTTGCAGACAACAAACAAGATGTTGCCTCAATGTTCTGGGCGTTCACATGTTCATTAGTGAAAGGTCAAGATGCCCTCCCCAGCAGATAATAACCCCCACCCCCCCACTTCTTTTTCAGCACAGCTGACAGCAACATGGACAAATGGACGCATGTTGACGCCTCCACACAGGCCATGACAGTCGTACAAAAAGCTAGCCAGTTGGTACCACAGACACGGGGACCACCCACCTGACCAGGCCGGAGGAAAGGGGTAAGTTCGGGGGGTCATTGGCTCAATGTTTAACTCCAGCCAGCATGTTTTGAAAGCGACCACAATGTACCTGAAAGGGTCCAGTCAGCGTGGTTCCGCCAATTTTTCCATCACGAATATTCCCACACTGTCGAACCAAATCCAGCCTATCCACCCTCACCGTTCGTGGTCCAGAGCCTCTGGGTCATTGTGCAAAGAATGGAAAAAAATGCCCCCCCCCATCAGAGCCTTTTCTCAAGTTAATTAGCCCCGTTGAGAAGGAGCACCATGTGTGCTGGGGAACTACATGTGCGATGAAAAGAAGTGATCAATGGCTGCAGAGAGTGGCCAGCGGGGGTCCTTTCAAACAGGAGTCAAAGGTTACCAAACCTAGCTGTTGTCCAAAGAGCGCGTGACCAAAATACATTCAGGTTGTGGGGTTTTTATGTGTGTGACATTTCACCCCCCCCTCCCAAAAAAAAGCCCACTGATAAATCACCACCTGCAAGTTCACGCCAATGTTTCCAACATAACTAACATTATTTACTGAAAAACAACTAAGATGGCGTGTTGTTAGCACAGGAGTCGCAGGGGTAGGGGGGGTAACTTCTGTGGGGAAAGGAGGGGAGGAAGATACTCCTGCTGCTCTGTCAAGAACTTTACAACCCCCAACCCCCTGAACACACAACATCGAGACCCACAGATCCTGGCTGCCGTTCCCGGATATCATCGCGTGTCGCGCTGCATGGGCGTCCCTTTATTTAGTTTTTGTTTTCAACGTAGTGATGAGCTCAGATACTCCGGTTGCTATTTACGGCACTGTGATTAACACCTAATGTTGTAACAGTATGAGTCAGCGAGTGAAAACTAGAACCAGAATCATAACAATTTTTTTTTACTAGTTTTTTTAATCAGAGATGCAAGTAAACTTTTTGAGAAGATGTTTTTTTTTGTGCCGATTCAGAATCTTGTTTGTTTTGTCGAGCACACCACATATTCATAACAATAATAATAAGCGATAAATTATGCAATCTATTACGCAATCTTTTATAAGTCAAACTTAAAAACAAGAAATGAAAAACCGGATGGACTAGGAAGTAGTAGCAAAGTTTTATTAAATCAGTGTCAGAAATACATTTACAGACACATAAAGCCGTCTCTGATTAAAATTTGCTGTTGCACCAGTGTAATCGTAGTATAAAATTAGTACTTCTATGACAATGCCAATTAAAACTGAGTGTCATAATCTGTATTTTTGATGAATTTGGGGAATTGGACATATAGATATGAATGGGAAAAGGAGATCATGCGACATCAGGGGTGTCAAACTCATTTTTGTTGTGAGCCACATCATAGTTATGGTTTCCTGCAGAGGGCTATTATGAATGTGAACTCAAATAAATGTATCTACAAAAAAAAAAAGTTTTGAAATCAGAGGCCAATAAAAACAGTGAGTGAAAAAAGTGAAAACAATTTGCAATTTTAGAAAGAAACATGAAGTTGATGCACATAATTTGTTTTTGCGGGCCACATAAAGTGATGTGATGGGCCAGATCTGGCCCCTGTGCTCCAAGTTTGACATCTGTGTGCTACATGTTTGCCAGTACAGTACTGTATATAGAAGTGTCCCCTTGTAACGTGTTTTTTCTATGAAAAAAAGACTTCAACACAAACCACATGTCTACTTCTCAATTTTGAGGTTGTGGGTTCATGTTAAAGTCAGGTCTTTATGTGCCCCTGAATTTAGTGGTGAACAGCCGCCCTCTAAACCCAGAGGACGGCTGGATGAAATTCAACACATCACACAACACAACAATGCTGCACCAATGACTTCAAAAATAACAATGTGCACGCTCTCAGTTCATTAATTTTTTACATTTTCAAATAAGATAACATGTATTAATCCAACAATAGTGCAATTCCCACATTATCTGAACTTTAAACATAGAAACAAGTACAGTATTTTCCCAGGAATTCCAAGCAGTTTCAAAAAGGATCTTTTCTGCACAGGAATTCCAAAAGCCCACCTGGCAAACCCACACGCGTCTCACTCACACGTGCCTGACGCAAAACAACTAATAAGATTAACACAATCACTTTAGCTTCCAAATAGCCGTGGGACGCGTTCCATTTGAGGATTTTTTTCTTTTACGGCTCAGTAGACACAAACAAAATAAGACAACACCTACCGGCCCAGTTCTTTGCCAGCCAGCTCATAATTGGCCGAGAAGGGATCCGCTCTTATCCTTGTGTGAACTTTTGCCATCATTCCGCTCTTGTTGTCAATCTTCGCTGCACTTAGCATCGTTAAACAAAGTTGAAATCAACTATCTAAGGACGAAACAAAAGTGCGAGGAGATCAGGTAGAGATGAGCATGGTAATTAAATATTTAAGCATTGGAGAAAAGCGGAATAATCCACGTTACAAGACAGGAGGAAAGCGTGTGACTGACTACTGTTTAAATTGCTCTGACTTCCTCTCCTCGTTTTCGGTTGATAAACTGTTACCGCTGGCCCGCCCATTGGTGTGACGTTAGCAGGTATAGGCCAATCATCTCGGGGTAATCGGCGGAACAGGGCGGGCCCGGGTTGAGGACTAGCTGGCCAGCTGGCTGTGAAACGTTCAGATCACAAAAGAACAATCCAAATTTTTCAAATAACTTTACAGTACAGTACTGTAGAGTCAGTACTATACAGTAAAGTTATTTGAAAAACAGTACTGTAGAGTCAGTACTGTACTGGTTAACACTGGCTCAGTAAGGATAAACTTGGCTGTAATTTAAATATACAAAATATGTATTGTGTATTATTAAGCTGTGTGTACATGCGAGACTTATTTAGAAAAAATGTTTTGATTTTTGGGCCTAGTGCATCATTACGCCAACTTTTATTTACGGTTTACGTTTATTTATACAGTGTTTGATTACTTGCAAAAGCTTTTAAAGGAATTAAAATGAGATCTGATTCATTTAAGAAAACCTTTATTAGTCTCGCAATGGAGAAATTCCCATTTTACAGCAGCAAATTTATGAGAGGAAGAAGTAGAACAACAAAATATAGGAGTTGCTGGAAATGCATTCTGTCGTTGGGGTTAAAGATTGGAATGATGAAAATATAATTTTTTTAATCCACTATTCATTTTTAAAATACATGTCCGCAAAGCTATTTTTGAAGGTTGAAAATACTGAATTGAATAATTGTGAATTGTCCGGGGTTTTTTTTTAAACTTAAATTTGGGAGCGAGTAGCTTGAGCAAATATCTTTCCGTTTGTCAGAGAAAAAAAAACAAAAATGAGTTTTTGCTTTTGTCTGTGCCATTCTGTCTGTGGCATTCTTCCTCCAATTAGTTGATTGCTATTGTGTGTGTATTGTGGAATGTACTGCTGCATGATAATAAATACCATTGAACACGTTTTAAAAACACATGATATGCCTTATGAAAACACAAAATCCGGTATATATATGAATATTTGTCAATTTTCTATCGTGCCTATTCTCATTAGAGTCTCGGGTGAATTGGAACTTATCCCTGTTGGGTGAGAGGCATGGTACATGAGGCAGGGTCTGTGTAGACAACAACTAGTGACTCTCACAGTTATGCCGATTGATAATTTAGAGTCGTGAGCATTAGCAAGTGTAACTTCAACTTCAAGGTTTGGATTAACATTTGAACTAAGGCCAAAGCAGCTTCACCTTCATAAGCACTTCCAAAGGGTAGCACTTTCCCCAAAGCACAGCATGTTCACCGATGTGCTCTTGCCAAGCATGCAAGGCTCACTGGATGCTATCATCACTGTGTTTTTCGCCAACTGGCCTTGGCTGCCTTGCAAATCTGCAGGTGAGATTCAACGCACAAGTTTCCCCCTGGCAACGGGAACATGTGTGTGAGAGTGCTCGCCCGAGGAATTCTGAGCATCCCGAGGCGTTGCCCAGGACGAGTCAGCGTGGGAAGGGATGACGATCGAGACAGACTGGCTTTAACTGTCAACTAACAGTTCACTGTCAAATAGCTGCTGTCTAAGCCGTCTAAGGCGTGGCAAAGCAAGAGCCTGATTTGTTTTGAACAATAACAAGAAGGCAGAGGCTCGGAAAGGTTAATTTAGGTTTTCTAAGACATCTAAGATAAACTAAGATATCCTTTATTTGTCCCACACTGAGGAAATTTACAGTCTACAGCAGCAATTTTGAATTTTGAAAGAATTTAATGATTCCAAATGTTATTCGACAAAAGATGCCCAAAGAGGGTGGGATCATCGATCAGATCCAGCCAAAATAATGAGCCTATTTTGATAAAGTAAGGAGTACAAAGTGTAGATATCTGTTTTCAAAGATGGGGATTAAAAGGAAAAAGTTCTCTCATGTCTCAGAAAAAAAATACTCTCATGTTAGCATCATGTAAATATAAAAATGTTGGACAACCACATTTGCTGTTTAATTACGTATGCTAATTTCAGGATATTTATAAAAATGTTTTTTAAAATCTGTTGTTTATTACTGTTTTTGGATGTTTCTGCGGGCTTTGATAACTTTTTGTCAAGCTCGCTCTCCATTAAACGGGTTGAATAAAGTAAGCAAGTATCTCTCTCTCTCTCTCATTCTAAAATTAAATCAACAAATCAATCTAACTCAAACAAAAACAACAAATTATATATCCGTTGTCAAGATTGCTCACTCTGACTGTTGCAATTCTAAACTGAGATTGTGTGTGCTGGTGACATGGTTCACGGCGTTGCACATTTTCTAGTGGTACGTCACATGGTCTACAGAGCGCACAATTGTCCATTTTTGCCATGGCAAAGATAATTGTGTCATTGACAGCGGACATTCCACAATTCCCCCCGCGGGTGATTAACGCGCCAGGGTGTGTAACCTCTTGCACCTCCTTAAATGTTACCTGAAGTCCTCCGCAGAGCATTGACCCTTGCACCTCCGCCATCGCTCCACAAAAAAAAAAAAAAAAAAAAAAACTAAATGTAGAAGAGGCTCATTGGCCAGTGAGTGAAGGT
>CAAKHF010009970.1:0-28258 GCA_901007745.1 Hippocampus kuda | reverse complement strand
CCCCCCCCATCCCCATCCTGAATTAGAAATCCACATACGTTACACTTTTTTCAGCCAGCCCAACGAGCACTTGCATTGACACTTGAAGAGTGTTTCTCCAGACGGCATGTTTCAGCTCATGTTCAGTAGGATTTAAATCAGGGCCCATAGACGCCATTTCTGAGTAGTTCAATGTTTTAATCGAGTGTCTTTCCATACCACGTCACCAAACAACACAGCGACTACTTGCCCCCCCCCCCTTAACTCATTCACTCCCAAAGACGTTTTTAAACGTCTTTTCAGACTTGGTTCAGAATTGGCTGGTACTGAATGAGTTAAATAGGCCGACAGACTGATTTGAAGACACCTGCGATGCGAATCAGAGGGCACACCGTGGTTGAACAACTTTTCTAGTGGTACAATTATTTTTTTAATAATAATTCTCTTTTACCACAATTAAAAACCAATGTCTGATTGTCTTTGGATGATTTTCATGATTTTTTTTTGTTTCCACTAACACAGGGGTACTAACATCCATCCATCTATTTTCTGATCCACTTATCCTCACAAAGGTCGTGGGGCATGCTGGAGCCTATCCCAGCTGTCTTCGAGCACGAGGCCAGAGCCGGAATCGAACCCTGCACCTCTGCACTGTGAGGCGCTAACCAGTCGACCACCGAGCCGCCCGGGGTATGAACAATTTTGTCCAATTTTATCCCCTCTACGAATGACCTGGCAATTCTATTTTTCGTCTAAAAACTTCACAGGAACTAATCACAGTAAAAATAATAAATCAGTACAAAATATTGTATCACAAGCCCGCAATTCACAGAGATAAAGCTCTTTTCATCCGACAACATCCCATGATCTCAATCTAACATTTAGGAAAGGCAAAATTGGGAAAAAAAATGGCCACCCTGCTGTAAGATCCTAACAAAAGGCTCATTTTAGCCAGTCAGAGACCTGAAGGTTTTTTTTCCCCCCTTGTGGATTGATGTTATGAATTGGAGTTTACTATCGTTCTGTCTTCCGTCTGGCCAGAATTGACATTTTCCAATTTTCCTTGGGTAAAACACATACTGTATCAGTTTGGAATGGAAATATCCATGGCCCGATGCTCGTTATATAACAGGCTGCCATATGATGACATGATCTACTCTGAAAAATTTCCCATGCACGCAACTCTTCGGAATGGCTTTTGCATACTGTGAACTCATCATAAATCACCTACCAGCAGTCATCACGGCCCGATAACAACTCTTAATGGCATCAGCCAAATAAACTTCAATTTTTCGCTGAGAAGCCCTTATGTAATTCTCAGCAGGTTTGATAAATTGACGAGATGCCCCAGATGGCCATTCCCTGTGATTTCTTCAAAACCTTTGCTCCCTGGATTTAAAATCCCAAAACGGATTTTTTTCCCCCCCGTCTCCCACAAGGATGTCTAAGAAGTCGCCGTGACCTCCTTGGACTCACGAGAACCAATGTCAGCTCATCTTCCAATAACTCTCCCAGACAGCAGGTCGCAATGTTTGGCCCGAAAGAGGACAAAGGTGCCGTAACGTTGTCATCCATCTCGCGGGCAATAAAATGAAAATAAATAGGCGAGCACTGAGTTGACAGAATAGGGAGTCGTGCGTGATAAGCACCTATGTGGGCCCTTAGCGAGCCTTTTATGAGGAAGTGATGTGAAAAGGTGATAAGAGCCAGATGGTCCTTGGGAATGTTTTGAATGCATCTTCTACTCGGTAGGGTGGGGGTTAAGGTTGTGTAAATGAGCCAACTTACATAATGGAGCTCTCCAACTACAGTACTGTGCGACACAGAGGCCTGGAACTACTTGTTGACATCATTTATGAGCAACGTGACAGCAGTGGACATGAATTACGATTGACATACTTTTTTTTTTTATTTTGCTACTCAGATGCAAATTGAAACTATGAGTCATGATGGGACTTATTTGCAAGCATCTCTAAATAAATGTGTTGATTCGCTTCTTAATGGTAGTGGAGCTTGTGTGTCGTTCATGGGTAGCAGTCTTACGAAAAACACTTGACTGCATTATTCCGTTTTTTTTGTGGACTTTTGAATTATAAATGCATTCTTTTATTTCAGGGTATGTCTGCCTCGTTTGGTTCTCGTTTCCACCTGCTCTAGTCAACCGGGTTGCCTGTGTCTACCAATCAGCTCCTTCCAGCTGCTCGTGTCTGGCGCAGGTGGGTCTCATCTCGTGTCATCATTTAATATTATTATTTTCTTTTTAGTTCCATGCTTTCTTTCACTCTGTCTTGGCTCATTGTTGTTGATCCAAGTCACATTCCACTTGGCGTGTCGTGCTTCCTGTAGTGCAGTCCACTTTGAATTTTATTTTTTTGAATATTACCGTGGTGGAGTAAAAAAAATGGGAAATATTGACTGCCGCAGTTCAGCGCTTTCCAATCGATGTCCCAATAACAACCCTGCGTCATAAGAAACCAAAACAATGACAACCATCGGGACTGCGCCAGCAATGAAGACAGGTAGCATTTCTGTTTGGGCGGAGTGCGAGACAACTATTTAGTGGAGGTAATGACGAGGATAAGCCATGGACCGTGAGAGCGTGGGACTAGCAGCCCAGAGCGGCTGACAAAGAACTTTATCGGAATATGATCTAAATGCATCCGTGGTGTCGGAGAAGAATAAAAGCCGCTCGGTCATTGTGTTCTCCGCTCGGGTGAACTGAAAGCTCAGGAATGAAAGTACAGCCGTGGCATGGAGGAAGTGGATTCCGTTCACAGTATTGTCAAGAGTAGTCCCCTCCCCACTGGCTAATAAAATAAGAAGTATTTATATGGAATTTAGTGCGCATCTTGCATAACGAACGATGACGTGCGAACGGAAAAAAAAAAACGATTGCCGTTGTCGAAAAGCAAACATTTTTAATAGCTGTCCCCTAATATTTATTATACATTGTGTCCAAAGATTACCCTTCATGATACAATCGTGTTTGTTGTGTTTTAATGATTCAAAACTTTGTTTGCTTGTAAGAACATTGAGCTCGATAACAGTACGTTCTGAATCAACCAACAACAAAAAAAAAGCATCTGACATCTGGATTTTGGCTTGTTTTCCAAACGCTTCACCCCAACCCCACCGCTTCCCTTTCCTTGCCAGGATCGGGTTTTAGACCAAAGGATGTCAATGGTTTGTGAATTTCTTTGAGAATCTTTTATGATGAAGGGCTACATCTATAAATAAACTCGACTTGACCAGACTAAGCACTACACCACTCGCATAGCAACACTGCACAATGAAAACAGACATGAAGACGGGCCCCGTCGTGACAGTAGGAGTGTAAAAATATAAGAGACTCATTAGACTCAATCCAGTTGATCACCTTGTCAGCATTGACCTACTTTGTGAGCCTTCCGTTAGCTCATCAAGTCGGTTTTGGAGTGCCAGTGAGACAACAGGATGAGTCTTTGCATATCTAGAAATAGATTTGGGAACACGTGTGAACGAAAAATGCCGCCAATTGTCGGCTTGTTTTCAGGAGCATACTGCGTCTGCATACTTAAGTATTCGTTTGGCCGGTTGTAAACAGACAGTCACCCGGCAACCGCCCGGGAGATGGGTGGAGTAATGCTGATTCAACGTTTGCAAGAGGACAAGAATGTAAAGTGTGAAGGACTATCTTGGGGGTTTGGTGGGGGACTTGGCAGGAGAAAAAAAGAACTAATGCAAAATAGTGCAAAGATCTGATCAGTTCCCAGTGAAAAACAGTCCGGCTTCTCTTCTTGGCCAACTGGTTAAAATGCCATCGCGACTGAGTCACAAGCCGAGCCACCACAACACACCTCGCTTCACCTCGTGAGGCGCATGATTGTCTGCCTTGCGCCAGTTGCCACTTCACGGGTTGAAAACGCAGACCTGTTTGGTCTAAAACTGGAGTTCCTCAAACCAGGTCGCCTTAAGTCGTGAGTCTGCAACCACAATGTCTCTCTTCAGTTTCCTCAAAATGGGAATCCATGAGCTAAAAGTCTTGTTAAAGAGGACCAAAAATGGAAACTGTCCAAAAACAGTACGCCATTCTTTGTGCACTCCCTTTGAAAGTTTGAATTTGAAGTGTCAAGCAGGCCACTCACAGGGCAGCGCAGAACAGAGGCCGATTGAATTGAACCATTTCATGCCCCAATAACGATAACCTGACAACATGATAAACTGTCCACTGTAGTGACCGCTGTCCCTGAAAGGCTTAGTGCTACCCACGTTGGTTCCTTGATTTGTTTGTATTTAAGAAAAAAAAAAACCAGCTCCCTTTGAAGCTAAATGAGTGTTAGCATCACAAAGGCCGGTTACTGGAGCAGGAACAGGAAACGCTTTTGAGTATTCATGTAATAGACAAAAGAGCATGCTTCCCATGTTGTTCATATACTGTATTTCCCTGGGTTTGTAGGATTTATAAACAAACTGGTTCTGTGGAATGCTGAATGCGGCAGGTTAAAGGAAGTGCCCCGAGGGTTCCAAATGACGTCGAGACCACGGTATAAAACCCTAACCTCAAATGTCGACCCATATATCAAAATGTCTGGGAAGATATAAGGAAAAGGGAATTTGGCAACCCGTTTTGGGGGAAGGGTCAACATTTAGGTTTCAGGAAATCCGATTTTGGAGATTTGAAGCCAAAAAAAAGAGGCTGACCGTGAACTTTCTGCGTGTTCAGGGTCCATTCAGACTTTCCACAAGTCTTCTCCTGTTTCACCCAGTGATGATTATAGCAGGAAGCGACAAAGCCCAATGTGCCCCTGCCGTTGAACCGTTGACTCCTCGGTCAATTTTCTTCATGAAACATGCCCCATTCTCGTGTGTGGAAGACCATCTAACCAACAAGGGAGGGATCTCACACGATCCTCACGGGAACATATCTGTTAATGCCTTTTGCAGTACTGCGGCCATTTTCGATTTTTACCATCAACATCTCATGAAGGGGCAACTTCAAACTCAAAGTCTGACGGTTTGTTTTGGAAATGAGGCTCAGGAGCCACAGGGAACTCTGGTGGCTCATGCGTACAGTCGTGAAAAAGAAGAATCCCTGGAGGGATACCTGTAAAAACAGAGTTAAGACTCTTAAAAAAATGTGGACAGACTCCAGGTTTTGCAGAATTTCTGGCCTCTTGTAGGGAGCAAAAACATGAACTGAACAGAGAGTTGAGACGTAAGGCGAGACGAGGTCATAAACTCTGCCAACTCACGGTAAATACTCATGGGAAACGCTGATTTGTTGTTCCAGGGTCAAACCTACATACAATGCGACATAAATTATGCGGTCCATCGATCCAATCATATGTAAAGGGCTCTGGTATCATCAACCACGTCTTTTTAATCCTTTCATGCACCCTGTAACCTGATAACATGATAAGCTGTCCACTCTAGTGACCGCTGTCCCTGAAAGGATTAAATGACGACGTTGGGACGAAGGTAAATTTTATTTTTGGAGAATGTTCCAGTCGACTGGTGTAGAAAACTTAGTAGAAGCTTGACTGAAAGTAAGGAGTGGTTAAAAGTGTTGAAAGTGTGGGTGGTGGTATGCATGGTGAGCAGAGAGCCAAGATCGGCTTTTCTGGACATGGCTTTCTTCAGGCTTCTGATTGGCGCAGATGACCTTAGGTGTTTCCAGTCTTACCTGTCACTGAACAGCCTTTGAATGGGATTTGGTATAGATCAAGGGTGCCCATTACGCCGATCGCGATCGACCGGTAGATCGCGGACTGGTCCCAAGTCGATCGCGAGGGATGTAGGGGAGAAAACAAACAAACAAACAACCATTTGTGTCTTTGTGCATGTTGGTAATATTTTTTTTTGTGTTAATGTACACTGCGCCCTAATCATCCTATCGTTCTCATTTTCACAAAAAGTATTTAAAAAAATAAAATAAAATAAAGCGGGTAAATCTTTAACCACCGGTGGCGCGTGACCTGCATCACCGGACGTTTTTCGCTCTCAGCAGTCTGCAATTGCAGCTTGTGATCGGAGCTGTTGCGCTCTATCTTTTATCGTTATCATTATTCTCATTCAGAGTTTGTTTTGTGTACAATTCACCGAGGGCACGGGCTAAGAATAGGAATCTACAGGGCAGAGGGAGGCACCTTAAAACAGTACGTGGGAGCTACGATAGTTAACAGGCTGTCATTAGTTGTGTCTTGGACTCAAGACACACTTCAATTCCGATTACAGAACACGCCTCATAATGGTCCTATTCACTACCCCGCCTCCCTTCATCGAGATAACCACATGTTGGGAATTTCTCCATTGTGAGACAAATAAAGGTTTTCTTATCTTTTCTTATCTTAGACCCAACACATCTTCATCTCTTTAACTTGGACATTTCAATCGGACATCCTGTCTCGTCTTCCCACTTGGAAGTGCCTCCGCAGTACTACAAACCTCACATTGTGTCCCGCCGCACCACGCGCTCACTTCATTTGTCTGCCTTTAAATAGCACTTCGCTCCAACGTGACCCGCCGGCTTCCAGAGGCGCTGCGCATGGCCTGACACTGGGTAGATGTCGGTATGCGTAAGTCACTCCCTCAATACTCCGAATGCTTCTGTTTTAACCCCAACCTGATGCCTCACATTCCTAACAAACAGTTCCTGAATGACTTCCCGGGAGTTGAGAAGTTTTAACGCTTCTACAAGACGTGTTGATAGAGTATTTCCAGACCTCCACTTGGCCCTTACTAGGCCGTGGGGGATTTAATTGATGAAATGTAGTAAGATATTCAACTCCGGGTGATTGTTTCAATATTCTACGGTTCAGGCTTCACTGTTAAAAGTAAATGTTGAAACTTACTTTTTCCACTTAAATCTTTTTTTTTTTTCGACAATTCAGCTTGTAAAAAGGCCAGAAAGCAGTTGAAAGAAGTATCATCACATCATGTGGCGTGCCAATGCCGCATGAAGTCAAGAAATATAAAAGCGACTCAAAGCTAAACATAACACATGATGTGCCAATTTTAGTTACAAAAAAAAATCATCCGGTAAACAAGTCAATGACACCTTAGTTTCCCTAAATCATTTAGTGAAACCGAACAGCTATGACAGGTATGCCGACTGTTTTTCTTTTGAACTGGTTCGCGCCTCCCGTCAAGCAGGCATGTGAGGCATGCGTTACCCATTAAAACATAAAACAATTACTGCTCCTCTGGTGTGTTTGTACCAGTCGAGCACTTTTGTTGTCAACTACAATACACCGTAGGGATGTGCAATTCCTTTGTACTTACCAAAAAAAAAAAAAAAACGCTCTTACATAAGGAGCACATTTGAGGTCTTTTTCTTCTTCTGTATTGCCCCGAGAATGTTGTGTGCAACTGTTTTAAGTGGTAATATTATGAATGTTAATCTCTGTTTTGTAACTGCGTCCAAAAAAAACAAAACAAAACAAAACAAAACAACAAAAACTTTGTGTTAACCCGCTGATAATGCTGCTGGGTACATTTTTAAACTGAGATTTGAATCGAGAAACTCAGAACTGTAAGGCACATGTAACATCCATGTGGAGTCGCCTCGATATTTACTCTATCCAACACAAGTAATCTTTGTTTCCTGTCAAGAGTTCAAAACAGTTCCCACTCGGTGACGGTTTGAGTGTGAGAATGAATAGTTGCTGTTCCCTCAGGTCAGATGCAATAGACTCCAGCTACACACGAACCTGAACAGGATAAATTGAAAGCGATACAATTCCCCAATAAATTAACTTTGCCTTGGATAGGCTGGAAATAGTGATTCAGGAATGGAACTTTTCAATGGTTTATCAAAAATAACAGCGTAAATAATAACCGCATCACTCTCTGACACTACCTTGGCCCTCATCAACTCGACCTATCTTGTTTTTTGTTCAATGGAACGCTCAACAGGAAGCGTCCTTTCACTGTGGGGATATTTCATGATGTTCTGCTGCCCCCTTCTGGACTTTTAAGATATCATCACGGCTATTAGCCTCCCCCAGTCCTTGACAGTCCCAAAATCAAGTCCTGCACTTCCCATACTCAACATGAAAAACACACCGGCAACAAGGACGTGGGAATGTAATGGGAGGACTGCAGGTGTCAGATAATGGGAAGATGTTTGCGGATGAAGCGGCCTTGGGGGGGTGGGGAGGGGGGGACGATGGATGGGGAAAGACAACCTTCACTTGTCTCTCATAACGTTGGCAGCATGGACAAGAAAGTGGTGTTGATCACCGGCTGCTCATCCGGCATCGGCCTCAGCCTGGCGGTCCGGTTGGCTTCGGACCCGGAACAAACATTTAAAGGTGAATGGCAATTTATCTTTCAAGGGAATGTAGGGATAGCTCGGTATGCTAGTGGTTAGACTGTCTGCCTTGCAGTTCTAATATTCCGGGTTCGAATCTCGGAATCCGGCTGCATATCTCGACTGTGATCTTCCTGTGTAGAGTTTGATGTTCTCCCTGCGGTTGAATGTGTTTTCTTCTGGTGCCGACTTCCTTCCACAAACATGCATCATCCAATCACCGCTTCTTTGCCTGTGTTTCCAAGTATACGCCACCATGAGGAACCTGGCCAAGAAGGAGCGTCTCCTGGAGAGCGTCAAAGGCCTGCACAAGGACACGCTGGACGTTCTTCAGATGGACGTCACGGACCGCCAGTCTATCCTGGACGCCAGGGACAAGGTTGCGGAAAAGCGAGTGGACATTCTCGGTGTGTTCTTGGTGCTGTGGCTACACTGGAATCTCCCCGTTCAAAACAGTAGAGGAATTCGGAATCGGAAGTCGATAACAGACTACGACGGCATTCATCGTCCTTAACGTTATACTGTTGTTTTGACTATTCATGACTTATTTATATGCAGCTGTGATGGTGTATCTGTACTTAAGTGTTTCTTTTTTCTGTCGACTTTGTGTTCGACTGAAGCGCTCCCTGAGTATGTCTTTTTTAATAAGCGACTCATCTAATTGTTTCTTTCAGTCTGTAACGCCGGTGTGGGTTTGATGGGTCCACTGGAGGCTCACTCTCTGGACTCCATGAAGCAAATTCTAGAAGTCAACCTTCTGGGCACCATTCAGACCATCAAGGCCTTCCTGCCCGGGATGAAGGCTCAGCGTAATGGTCGTATCCTGGTCACAGGCAGCATTGGAGGCCTTCACGGTGAGAACACGCAAATCGGACTCTCAGTCTGAATTAGTTTGGTTTGGTGTTTTAACCCTATAATGCCATTTGTATCATATTTGATACCTGCATTTTCATTATGTAACTCATTCTTTATATTACTTTATATTACATTAAATTAAAACAAATTTGATACTGCAGGTTTAAAATATGATTTTCCCCAAATTTTTATTTTCAGATGTAATCTACATAATGCTTATGAATGCAATACGGCAAATATCTAAAATAACATGATATGGCAAAAATATTTTTGTCGATTTTGTTATTAGGGTTAACACTCTCACTTCCCAAAAATCTGATTTTTCTGGCTATTCCTTGATGGGTCAGGCATTAAAGGGTTAAAACCTTTATTGATTCAAAGCATATACTTAAATTATCCCTGTAGCTTCTTGGGCCAAGGAACTATGTTAAAGTGAGTTCAGAAGCTTCGTTTAGACAAACGTGTTGCTTTGACGCCATTGTGTAGGATCTTGTAGGTACCAAGAAATGATGTTGAAGTGAGTTGAAGCGCTTCATTATGCTGAAAAGTCATCATTTCCTGGATCAGTTGTTCTGAATCACTTATCACTGTCTTGTCTCACAGGCCTGCCCTTCAACGTGCTCTACTGCGCCAGCAAGTTCGCCATCGAGGGCGCGTGCGAGAGTTTAGCCGTTCTCCTGCAACATTTCAACATCTAGTCAGTCTCCAGAACATCTTGAATCGTTACGTCATCCTCAGGAAGCTGATTCATGAACATCTATGCTTTAGTGTCAGCCTGATCGAGTGCGGCCCTGTAAACACCAATTTCCTGGTCAACCTGACGAAGGCGGAGCTTGGCGATCCGTCCCTGCAGCATGTGGACGCGCGCACGTTGGGCCTGTATGAGAGATACCTGCATCATTGCAGTTATGTCTTCCAGAACGCAGCGCAGGACACAGAGGACATCGTAAAGGTAAAGTGTTCTGTGTTTAAACAATGATTGATTGCAACCAATTCACACTCAGATGGCTCTCCTTTAGGTGGCGTGCAAGTCTAGATATGTAAAAAGATGACTCTTGAGCTGCGAATGTCTGTTGAACACTATCAACAGTGACTCAGCCCTTTTTTTCGTCAGGTGTTTTTGGATGCCATGCAGTCACCCAGCCCGGCCTTCAGGTACTTCACCAGCGGGGCGGTGCCCCCTCTGACCGAGCTGAAGGTGACGCAGCCGGACGGCCTGCGATACATCAGCGCCATGAGCAAACTCATCTTCTCGCCCGATGAGCAGTGACCTCTGTGCTTTGTTCATTTTGTCAATTTGCATTTGGGGGAAATGAAATTGACTCACCGTTGTTGCGCAACCTGAAAGCAAGTTCTCCGAAGGCAATAACGGATATTAAACATTAAATTTTTTCTTGGAAATACTAATCAATGATAACATTTAGAAAAGGTATAGAAATCAGTTTTGGAGTGCTGAATATTTGAATGTACTTTTTGTTTTTGAGTAAAATTATTTGATTCTGTGGTACTTTCTTTTTTTACAATATATTATGCCTCGCTATGAAGTATATTTGAGTGTAGCTGAGCCCAGTAGAAGTAAAGTCCACTTTTATCACGCGGCACTCACACAACTTCCCGTCATGCGTTTCCTCAAAGCCACACTGTTGGTCAGTTGATCAAAAACACGTTTTTAAAATTCTTTCAGTTTTTTTTTTAAAAATACATGACCTACATAATCCAAACATTTACTTAATTCTTCCCAGATTATCAACAATTTTGGGGGTTTGGGGGATGGAAATTAATCTCCAAAATAAATACCTTTTTTCCCTAAATTCTTGTGAGAACACCGATTTCACAATTCGGTTACATTATTAAAATTAAATTGGGTTCTTTTTTTTAATGACCACAATAATATATATTTTCCACAATTTTTGAGATGCAAGCTTGACAGTTGTGATAATTGTAAATTATTATTAGTATTCGTTGTAGAGTGTAATGTAATTACAATAATTATTGATGAATTAAAACCAGAATAATGCATGTGTGAAGTAGTTCAAAAAAAATCAAATGATTGTGACGTCGAGTGCTCATGAAACTGTTGCGTCATTATTCGTCATCTAATGATTCATTTGGAGTCAAAATAAAAAAAAGAAATTCTGCCAGCCTCGCGCTGTGATTGGTCAGGACTGGATGACGTCAACATAGTGAAGGGCGGTCCCATTCTGGAGTTGTAAAAATAGCCGGTTGGCGATGGGAACGTTGGCCAAAATACCTTGGTGGAAACTTGATGTAGTTTGATTTTTTTTTCTTTTGTTTTAGTCGATAGGCAACGGTAATGTCCCACAAGTCAACTCAACGGCTCGTCGGGACTCTTTTGGATGTTCTTGAAGTCCACTCGTACAAGTTTATTCGGGGAAACTCCAAACGAGGAAATGCCAGGTGAGCACACAAAAAGGAACAGCGATGGTAGTTTTGACTGAAATATCCTCAAATTCGATCATTTATTGTTACTATGTATTTTTTTTCAGCTCTCTTGATTGATGTTGCTTGCGCCACAACAATGTGATTTACAAATATCTTTAGTATAAAATACTCTATGATGCCATATCACTATAGAAAGGTTTGTCAGAGAGGTTCCAGGATCGATGTCACAAATGCATTTTCTGGATCAGACAATAAACAAGGACGTCTGACAAAAAGGCCCTGTGACATTTGCTTCATCCAGTGTGCGAGAAGAGGCGAGAGTTGTGGCAGGTCAACTCGCAACCGCTTCACCATGGCCTTAGCATCCAAAAGATCCTGACCCTAGGATAATATAATACTGGCTCAACCTCATTACTTTATTTTAAATTTTTTAACTCAAGAGAGTCAATAAGGGGACATGTTTTGAAGAAGTGTGATGGCTGTGAACTGGAGAGGCTCCCTGAAGAATCCCTACAGGAGTCCATGATGCGGCTCCAGTGTGATTACTTTGCAGAGGAAAATTTGTAGTGCGTCCTTTGGATTTAAAATGTGACATCGATCCTGGGAGTTTTCCGACACATCAGGAGTTGTAATTTCAAGGATTTAAAATTACATCTCTGTACTATACAAATTGATAGCATAGCACACCCACATTTTGATTGTTGTATTCTCTTTTCTGTCAAGACACGTTTCTCCTGGTGGGTTCCTGACGTTGAGGAGGACCACCCTGCCTCAGTACGCCTCCTTCCTCATCGACACACCCCATCGCACCTTCATCAACTTGGCTGCGCCCAGCACTCGCCGCAGAACCGAGTACGCCGAGAGCCGGACCTTAGGGTGAGTGACTCGTGGTTCGCTCTGAGATGAACACAGTTGCCTTGTGTATAGAGAAAAAAAAATCACTCATGTCATTTGATTTTGAGTAGATGTAATGCATTGAGAAGAAAAAAAGAATCAATAAAGGCATTTGAACATGATACGTTATTATGGCTGTAATGGTAGTGCAACACTACAATATTGACAATATTCCATCATGAATAAGTCATGCTAGCAATCTAACTGCCTTAGCATGCAACCGTGGACATTCGTTAGTGAGATGGGGATTTTTTTTTTTTTTTGTGCGGGGACATTGGGGGCGATGGAAGAATGAAGTGAAGCCACATTCAAATAACAAATTCAGGACTGCAAAGCCTACCTTATGTCAGTTTATGACCTTTAAAAACCAACAAAATAATAAAATTTTCATCTTTTCCACCTGAGACAATCGGCTGAAAATGATGTGATCAACTTGGAGAACTCTAATTGCGAGCTTTGTTGTGTTTCCAGGTACACGCCGGAGCAAATGTGCGATGTGGTGTCCAACGTGGAGCAATACCCTCACTTTGTGCCCTGGTGCAAGAGCTCTCGCGTTATCAGAGGCCAGGGCGGCGACGTCCGAGCCGAGCTGGAGATCGGATTCCCGCCAGTGCTGGAGCGTTACACCTCCGTTGTCACCGTTGTCCCCAACCAACAAGTCAGAGTGAGTTGCAAAAATATTGCATTTCCCCTTAATAACGTAGTTCATTTAAATGCTCTTTTGTGAGAATATGACATCTTAAGACTTTCCACAACTGTTGAGAAACATCCCTTGAATGGGTCTTTGTTATCCAACAGGCCTTGTGTACCGACGGGTCCCTCTTCAACCATCTTGAGACAATCTGGAGGTTTGAGCCAGGGCCCGAAGACATATCGGACTCTTGCAAAGTGCATTTCTATGTAAGTCTATTCACATATGATCATTTCATTGTTAGGCCTTGGTGGAGGTCTTCCCTTGGACTGAGTGTTTTTATCAAGGGATGCCTGAACGGGAGCGTTTCCGTTGTCCTTCTAAATTTAGCAGCGATGAGCTGCTGTCCTTGTCTGCTGAAAATAACTTTACATGTGCATCCTGGAAGTGGTTGCCTTTCAGTGAAGTGGCATTTTGAGTGAAAAAAAATTTGTTAGCTAACATCAGTGGCCCTGCCTTCATGCTACAGGTGTCTTTTGAGCTCAAGTCACTGCTTCATTCTCGGCTGGCCAGCCTCTTCTTTGACGAGGTGGTCAAGCAAATGGTCAGCGCCTTCGAGTCACGTGCAGCCATGCTCTTTGGACACCAGCAGGAGGTGACCCTGAGGCGCCGGTTAACGTGACCCCCCCCCCCAGCACACACACACACACACACACACAAAGCTATAGTTTCATGTTGAATACTTGTGTATTTATTCATCACTATTTTATTGATCTTGGCTTGTTTGTGCATATTTTATTTCTGATGGTTTTTATTTGTTCACTTCTAGTTTTTTTTTTCAATTAAAATCTTTTAAAATGACTCATCTTGCTGCTTATTTGTTAATTATTTAAATCCATCCATCCATCCATCCATTTTCATATCCGCTTTGTCCTCACAGGGTCACAGGGGGTGCTGGAGCCTATCCAGGCTGTCTTCGGGCAGTAGGTGGGGGACACCCTGAACCGGTTGCCAGCCAAACGCAGGGCAAATTATTGAAATATAACTTAAGTTAGTCCGTAAAAATATAGTTTAAGTAAGAATGTAGTTTAATTTCCGAACAAAATTCTGCAACTGTAATTTCTTCAGCAATTTAATTCATATTAAAAAGCTTTTTAAAAATGTTTCAGCAGTATATTTAAAAATATACTGTCGCATGAAGGATGTGGACTGTATAAAACAAAATCTAGTCTGAATCTCGGACAACGAGCGACGCCGAGCAAGAAGTCTCTCCGTGGTCATTGGTGGCTTTGCAGGTGTAAATATTGGAATCGTGTAGGCTCGTTTCGGCGAGGATTAGCGTGCAGCGGCCATCGTCCTCATACTCAATCCGGACGGCTGGAGACTCCTCCACGGGTTCCTCTCCGCACAGCCAAACCACATCTGGGTCGGGATATCCTAAATTCAACGAAGATAATAAAACTCGTCCGATTGAAACAACACACACGTGAGTCAATTACAGGTCTGAGTCTTCCATTCATAATCATCTACAAGCACCATTTACTAGTTAGGAGTGATAGGCAAGAACAAATTGTGAGTTTATTTAATCGATTATTTAGCTCATAACCCAACAGAAATAGTAACGTAACTTTCCTGTGCAATTCCGATTTGGTATTTTTGCTGACAACAAACTTTTGACTGCGTTTTTGGTACACCTGTGATCATTCTAACATTGCTAGCTAGCTAGTTGCTTGTGACTCAAGGATAACTTAACCATTTTATTCTCGTGCTGTTGCTTTCGCATAAATTTCTGTTTTAGCCAAATTATTTGTTTAATCCTCGCTATTTATATATGTATTTTTTCAAATAATTGACTAGTGATGCTAAGTCGGTAACTGGACTACACTCTTAAGTTGCCCATCGTCAATTGCATCGAAAAAGCCGACCAAAAGCGGTTATTTTTCACCCTCTGGCAGGACAAAATTTCCTACTGAGGTACATGTTTTTACAATCACAAAACTAACATACCTGTTTTCAGGTACAGCAAAGGCTAACTTCCAACCAAGTCGCATATTTTTTTGCAATCATCAAAGACAGTTTTGTCACATTTGTTTGTTCACATTTTACGCGGAAAGACGGCTTTTAAAGCATGACTGTAGCGCTTACCCATGAGGTGACAGTCAAGGTGAGCACTGGCCCCTGTGAACACTGTCTGGTCCTGCAGGGTCTTGGTGAAGCATGGGGGTCCCTGCATCTTGCGTTCTAACGAGAGCAGGGCGTCTTCTGTCTCTGGTGTCATGGGGCATTCTGAGCCAGGAAGGAAGGAAGGAAGAATTGATGTGAAACAGCTGATGAGAAAATAAATATTGAGCTATCCAGATCATCCGTCACCTTCTGGGGCGCTGGTGGGAGAACAAGTGCTGTCCCCTTTGCTCAGTAAAGCCATTCTCTTCAACGCCAGCATGGCCTTGCCTGCTTTCTGTTGAGCACAAGTAAAATGATGACATGTAATGTAAATATCATTAGCTAATTTAATGTATCCGACGCGATTAGTTACAACAAATTGTAATCCCTGCGCGGGTGGTCAAGTATCGACACAGCCGCCAGTGCACTTTCAATCACTATATTGAACAACATACACATACAGTATACACAAGTGCCTTCTTCAACAACCTGTTGATTGCCTCAACAGACAGCGTCCCTCAATACACAAGTTGGCTAATGGTTCAGCCAATTAACAGCCAACCCTACATTCACATTCGGTGACTTACTTCCACACATGCCTTCAACATCACAGATACTATGGCGTTGAACAAACGCATATTGGTTTGCATCATATGGACGAAGCTGCGAAATACACATTAATAATAAAATGAATGTCTCCCATAATAACATTTGTCGTTTACCTTCCATTTCTGCCTGGCAAGAAAGCGCTTCATCTTCTCCTTGGGAAGACTCTTGGTGGAGGCCTGGGTTCCCGAGTCGAACGCCGCCATCCACGCATGAGCCAGGGCGTCTTCGCAGGACATGCGTTGTCTAGGAGACGGACACGGGAAAAGACTGCACTGTTAGGTACACCTGCACACTATAGGATGCACCGAGTAAAGTGTCTAGAGATCACCTGGGATCTTTCTCAAGCAAGGAGCTGATGAAAAGTTTGGCCTGGTCAGTTATGTCCTCAAAGCTCTCCTCGTCAAACTCCCAGTGGGCCGCCGTCACCAAGGCCAGCGTGTCAGCGTCGCTGCTTCCCTGGAAGGGCGACTCGCCACTTAGTCTGCAAATACACAGCATGGAGAGACAGGCAGAGGAATGTGTAAATGCAAATTTATCATGTGTCCACTTGGTGGCAAAAACAAGTCTAGGCTGGTTTTGTGAAGTTAATCGTGCAGCTTAGATGCAGAAAAGGCTGTTGTATTTTAGAAAGGGGAAAAAGAAAAAGGAACAATTAAAAGAACAACACTAAAATGAAAAGGAAGAAAGAGAACAACAAAAACTGATAAAGAATGAGAAAGAAAAAAGAAATCAACAAGGTGGAGAAAATGATCAAATGGAAAACAAAAAGAAAGGGGGCAACAACGGTAAAAGAACACAAAAAGAAATAAGTGTCAAAGAAAAATGGAAAAACAAAAAGAAGAGAGGAAGAAGAGCAATAGGAAAAAACAAAAGGGCAAAATAAAAGGAAAAATAAGGAAATTTAAATGCATACGTAATTATGCCTTGTTTGATTGGCCAATTTCTATTTTGGGAAAAAAAAAATCACCTAATCCATATTTTCACAGTGTTTTAAAATAGATCATTTATAAAAATTAGAAAATACAAATATGATATTCATATCACATTTGACCAAAATAAAGAAGCATAAAATCATCTTTACCATATATTTCCCCTTTCTTTTCTTATGCAATTGTTTTTCTTTCAAATCATCGATGAAAATGAAATCAATCCATTGTGCTTGTACAATAATCTGTTTTGGCCTTGCTCTAAGACGGTGCAGGAATGCGACATCCT
Source organism: Hippocampus kuda (assembly GCA_901007745.1). Classification (NCBI taxonomy): domain Eukaryota; kingdom Metazoa; phylum Chordata; class Actinopteri; order Syngnathiformes; family Syngnathidae; genus Hippocampus; species Hippocampus kuda. The sequence goes on along the minus strand of CAAKHF010009970.1, from coordinate 11,219 downwards.
GTATGTGTCCAAAGGTCGCCCACTATCACTCAACTCCTCGTGTTGAGCTTTGCATCTAAGAGTGAGAACAGAACGGGGTCACGGCCAAAGGCTGCACACTTACAATATGTAGCAGATGACGCCGATGCTCCACATATCTGTGGCCAAGCAAACGGGCTCGTAGTTGATCACCTCAGGGGCCACAAACTCCGGGGTCCCCTGCATCACCCGTAGATCAGTCTTGCCATCTGTCAAACATTTAAAACCAACATATCATGGAAATTTTAGCTACTCATTTCGTCTCCGGATTGCCTGCCTTCCCATCTAGCGTGAAATTAACCAAGTAACTCTTCAGGAGCTGCCTTTCATAGGGCTACTTTCCCCCTATCGTCATGGTAACCAAAGCTCATTGGCCTCGCAGAACAAAGGGGTGGGGAAATTTGCCTGAGACAGTACACCAAAACCGAGTATGGTTCAGGGACTGAATGACTAAATATTTTTGCAGTCGACTATAGTAAGATGAAAGTGCAATCAAAGTCGATTATCGGCAGCAGATGAGCAAATGGAAATCCTCTGTAAATTGGCCAATTGGAAAACAAAATGCCAAACACATATGACAAGATGACTTCAGTAATTCCAACCACAGCCTTAAAAAAAGAATATTCACAATTCCAGTGGGATTGAGATTGAGCCCTGCCGTGACTAACAAAAATCTAACAAAGGAATTGACTTCGAGAAAAAGCCCCAATATATCGCCTTGGGTGCAGCTGATGGCGTGAACCAACATACCGAGTTGGGTAGCCAATCCGAAGTCAATGATCTTGACAGCGGTGCCGCTGGTGTCGACACACACGATGTTCTCAGGTTTGAGGTCCAAGTGGACGATGAGCTTTCGATGCATAAAGGAGACGCCCTGCAGGATTTGCTGCACATAGCGCACGCTGGCCAGCTCCGTGTGCTCGAAGTTGTCATCCACTATACGCTCGAAGAGTTCCCCGCCTGCGATGCTGCACACAAACATTCATTCTCATTGTGCATGCTTTTAGAGTGTAAGTGAAGGAGCCCCAAAATTGTCTTCATCTGCATTTCAACCTTTCATAAAAACTTCATTGAAATATAATTTATTGAATGGCGGCACAGTGGTCAACTGGTTAGCACGTCGGCCTCATAGTGCAGAGGTGCAGGGTTTGATTCTGGCTCTGGCCTTCCTGTGTGGAGTTTGCATGTTCTCCCCATGCCTGTGTGGGTTTTATCCGGGTACTCGGTTTCCTCCCACATTCCAAAAACATGCATGGCAGGTTGATTGTACACTCCAAATTGTCCCGAGGTGTGAGTGTGAGTGTGAGTGCGAATGGTTGTTCGTGTGCTCTGCGATTGGCTGGCACCCACTTCAGGGTGTACGCCGCCTAATGCCCAAGGACAGCTGGGATAGGCTCCAGCACTCCCGCGACCCTCGTGAGGATAAGCGGATCAGAAAATGGATGGATGGATAATTCATCGACATCCGAACACACTTCTAATGATTCATTCAAAAAAATTAACCCCGAAGTATTACTCAAAAGATGGTTGGCTGAGTTTACTTCACCCCTGACCTTTAATTCGTGCCGGTGAACCTAATGAAGATGTGTATAAAAGTAGTGCAACGGTACTTACAACTCCATGACCATGACTATGTCGGGCTTGTGGTCGAAGGCAGCCAGGCAGCGGACCAACTTTGGATGGTGGAGCTTGTTCATCAGCTCGATCTCCTTGCGGGCCGCCTCCCTCTCTTTGGTGCGTCGGCCTTTGTAAAACTTTCCGGCGCACACGCGGCCGCTCAGCCGATGCTTTAGCTTGAACACCAGGCCAAACTTACCCCTGGCGAAGTGGACATTGATCAAAAGTATTCGGGACATGTGTCCTTGACAAGATGGGATCAATTAATCACAGAGTTTTGTATGGTGCGGGTTCACTGTAAACAGTTCCAGTACAAACTGATTAATAATTGATCATGAGGTGTCCCAGTATTTTTGTCTGCAAGTGTTACAATGTAGCAAAAGGAAAAAAAGGGTAGATCTACGCCTCTGCATTTCTACCCTTGGCTTAAAATGTGCACGCACACGCACCAAAAAAAAAACTTACATGCCAAGCTTCTCCTGAACATCGTAATGATCTGTGACTTTGTGCGCGGAATCGATAGAGACGAAGGCCTCAGGGCTCTCCACTTCCTCATGTGCTTCCTCAGAATCTGGAACGATGGCGGTTTGCTATTTGTACGATTTATTTGGAGAAATGCACTTTTGCTGTTTTGCAAGTTTCAATTCTGATCAGCGAAATGTACCAAAGCGAGTGAGAAAAACGATAATACAAACAATCATGAGCATACATTTATATAAAAGCGCTCACCCTTGTGGTCCATGCTGACTCCAGGCGATGCTGGTCCGGGCTCACTGACCCCCACCGCGTTGTAGGCCCTAACTCGGAAGCAGTACTCCTCCGCGGGTTGCAGGCCGCTGCACACCCGGTACGACGTGCTCGTACACTGGGCTGTGAGCTCACTCCATTCCCGGCCCTCGGGTCGGACCTCCACCACGTAGCCCAGCACGGCACTCCCCCCGTCGTAGCAGGGCCCCGACCAGGACAGCACGAAGCTCCCGGGGGACACCAGGGAGACCAGAGGACAGGAGGCGGGAGGCTGCGGCCTGTCTGGCGAGCAGGACATTCACAGACATTGCTGCACTTTTTGCGATGTGCGTGTTTTGTTTTTTTGTGCATGTGTGTATCCTTACCTATGACGGAGAGTGTGAGTGTGTGCTGGGCCGAGCTCTTACGGTCCTTGACCACTACAGTGTAGCGGCCCGTGTGCTGTGCTCCGGCCTCGGCCAAGACCAACGTGCTGCTCTGGTCCGAGTTCTCTGTCCAAACCTCAGGACTGTCCACTATCTGCGAGATAGTCACCCAAAACAAACAACATGCGCAATCGTCAATACATGCATACATCGCTCACATACCACGAGAGGTCATCGGGGTTGCAGCCGAAAGTTATACTTCATCGTCTGAACATGATTACGAATATATCTTTTGTTCATCGATGCAGAACAATGAAATGCTGTTCTATGTGATTGCAGGAAGGACAATAAAATTGGATCCACCGGTTGCCATTCGTGCAGCACGACCATAACGTCACAGCACCTGCTCCTTGTTCCGGATCCAGCAGGACACCACAGGGGGGCTGCCGGTAAATCGACATATGACGCGTGCCGGGTGTCCCGCCCTGGCCTCCACGAAGTGAGGCGGGTTCTCCAAGTGCAACATTGGACCTGCCCGGGCGAGTGACAGATGTGTCAGGTAGATACAATTTTTTTTTATCAGAACACACAGAACAGGTACTACTGGGACAATAATCAATATAAGTTGCTTGTCAACTCTGTAGCTCTTCCATTTTTATTTTATAAAGATATTTGTACGGTTCAACAGCCATCCTCTTGTTGACGCGGTCAGCGCCCCGAGGCTTTTATGCGTTTATTACCGTACACACCCATGAATAAAATTCCTTGCGCATATAGAGTACAAGTAAGCGCAACAAGTCACAGCATAAGGAGTAGTAAGCAATGAATAACAATCTTACGTGTCGCTGAGTTGGCTCTTTTCTTCGGAATGACCTCTGCAAGGGAAAGGCAAGATGCTTTTTGAAAAGAAGGGATGGTGGAGGTGTGGCATAGTCGCGTTGACTTCCCTACATGGCACTTGTAATCTTTCTTTCCTTGACATCTCTGCATTGTGTGGCGCTCACACAAGCACCGGAGATGATGCCTTTTCCTGTTTTTGCTCCCACAAGACATTTGCTCAAGTGTCAAGGAGTCCATTTTTGGAGGACCCCTGGAAATGGTCAAAATGATCCTAAATGGGTTCTTTTTTTGGGGTCTTGTCATGTCTTAGTAAATGATATGCTGTTCAGCAAAACAACTGTTGGAGCTAAAAAAAAAAAAAAAAAAACATCCAGAGGATGCCATCGAGTCAAAATATTTGCTTCTATGCAAATAGACTGTCTTTTTGAGACTTTTTTCCCCCATGGGTTTACTAATAATAGAAAAATCAAAGTTTCATGCAGCTAATAACTGCCTTCAAGGGCTTAGTATTCAAGAAAATCTAGAAATCATTATGGAGGAAAATTGTGTTGTGAAATGGTGTTGAGACTTTTTTGTGGGTCTCCCTGAACAGACATGTATAACAATGTTCGTGTTGCAAAGTAAAACTCCCTTCAAAGGCTGAATATTCCCCCCAAAATTCTGGAGAGCCCCCCCAAGCCAATACGTTTGAGCTAAGATTTTTTTCTCTCTTTGGGGAATGAGGGTTTTTTTTGCAGCTCTGCTCATACTAGATGTGCATACCAAAACTCGTGTCCAATGAAACTACCCTGAAGGTCTGAATTTAAAAGAAAACATTCTCGAGGGTGCAAGTCAACCTTTTCAAACCAAAATCGCAGACTTCCTGTTTCTTTTTGGGCAAGGTGTCCCAGGACTTTTTTGTGGGTCCCATCTTGATAGGCATGACAACCGAAGTGAAGGTTGTTCAGCTGAACCGGCTTTGCGGACTGAATTATCAACAACCCCATAAAATCGTAACCTCGTGGAGAAGAGACTGGACTCTGCGGATCAGAGCTGTTTGGAGAGGTGCCAGTGGATCCTCTGGAGTTGTGCTGACCCTCCTGAGGAGGCTGAAGTGGCTTCCCGCTTCCCATAATGCTCTTATTTACATGAGCTCGACTCCGCATGCTACAAATAGTTTCAAAGTCTGTTGGCAGAAAACGGTCATGCAAGATAAGAGTTGAATAATTTGACAAGACAACAAGTGCAATAGATGACAACAACGCTGTTCATATCGGGATGCTCCCTCATTGGTCCTCACCTGTAACAAACACGGCGGCACAACAAGAAGTCTTCCCTGCCGCGTTTTCCGCCACGCAGGTGTACGCGCCAGCATCCTCTGGCAGGCACTCGCGCACAACCAAGCTTACGTTGTCGCCGTCCAGTGTGGGGATTCCGAAACGGGCTACCTCACCTGCCATTTAGGAACGAGCGAAGGATGGTCAAATGTTCGGAAGCAGGAGTCTATGTTTCTTTATGGTGAGGGAAGAAGCCTATTAGTCAGCGATTGCTTTTCTATGAATTGATCATGTGTTTCTGCCCTTTCTGCCCATCTGTTCTCCTGGGAAATCCCCTCAGGTTTCTGCCAGCTACTGCGAGTTCTGCCTTAGCATGTTTGCCTGTCCCCATTGGCTGTTGTGCATTTTGGGACAACAATGACATGAGTTCCCTCATTCTGCGAGCATTACACGACCGAGCCCCTTCTGAATCGTCAACGACTTTTTATCGGGTCTTTTGACCATATCTGCGTTGACTTCCTTTGCGTTTTCAGCCATGGCATCTCCAGACTTGAAAGCGGATTTAGTGTCTGTTTCGATTCCCTCTCCCTCAAATATTTTGGAATCATTTTTCAATAGCCAAGCGTGAAACCTGATCATTTTGAACACATTTAGATGATGAAGGAGGCCAAGTCAACTGCGGTAAAAGACCAATCCTTTGATGGATTACTTTTTATCGCGCCTATCTATTTTCATTTTTTGGCAGCCATCGCTTTGTGTCAATTCTCACCGTTGTGCAACCATGTGACTTTGATGGGTCGACTCCCGGAGAGGACGGCACCTAGGGTGATATCCTCACCCTCATCCACGTAGCAGTCCTGCAGCGGCTGCATGAAGACAGGCGGGTCGGTGCGCTGGCGAGGGGGAGGGACTTCTGGACAGGACGCAGAACAGAGGATGTCAATATCACCGTTTACTGTACACACCTGCAGATTGTGCTAAATAGTTGCCTTGTGCTGTACCATGTAAAAGCACATCGGTAAAACCTCAAACCGAGGCTCGCTATTATTTAGGAAGCTCAACACGTGAAATTTAAGTTAAAGTCACCTTTTACTCCATTCTGTGGCGTGCTCTAGGGAAAAGCAGCACTATTTCACTATTGGGCTCACTATTTGGCAAGCGGCACCTCACCATTTTTTAATCAAATGAGTCATTCCGGCTTTTTAACAGAAACTAATTATTAACCATCGATAAACCATTTGCAGGACAGAGCACGCCCGGCCATTTAGCTGCAAGAAACGCCGAACAACCGTCAACAATAAGCGATGTCAACACACAACACTCGTGTTATGTGTTGACCTTTTCAGCATAGTTGCGAGGGGTTTGTCGGCAGCGTCTTTGACGCTTCGTTGACATCGGGACTATATCACTTTCAAGGCTGAAGGGAGCACTTTGACTCAACTTGTCGCTGCTTTGAACAAAAATAACACCACTAAGAGCACTTTTAGGGAAGGTATGTACAGAGACGTGTCGAGGATACACACACGAAATGGGAATGTGTAAGGTCATTTGGGGTGGCCAAAATGTTACATTGTTAAACGAATGCTCATTATTCATACAACCGTTGGATCGCTACTCTGTATTAAATATGAAAGATGCCAAGGGAAAAGAAAAACAGTGCCATCTGGTGCCCATAATGCAGAAGAGGTGTCCACTGGTGTGCTCTATAGGTTTTGAGTCTGTCGATTGACGTGGCTATTGAAAACTTCTGTATTTAATATATATTTAAAAAATAAAATAAAGCAAAACAAGAAAACGTCTCTATTTGTTGCCCAAAATGCAGAGCATGGGTCCCCAGACTTCTCTTTAGCAGGTAAATTGCTTGCTCAAAAGGGGTTAATAGAGGACTGACTTGGCCTGTCTAATACCTTACACTTATTGTCCCCGCTGCTCTGTACTAAATATAATATAGAAAGCCAAAAAAACCCCAAAAACAAACTGTGACATCTAGTGCTCATAGTGTCCACGTACTTCTCCTTTTTGGCAGGTAAAATGCTTGCTCTATTGGGATTAAGTCTGGAGACTGACTTGTCCTGTCTAAAATATTACACTTCTTGAGTTGCTGCGCTAAAATGTTTGCTCAATAGGGTTTAAGTCTGCAGAAAAAAAATTGAAGTATGAGTACTTGGAAATGAGAGGTCACATTTCATTGCTGCACGATCAATTTAATGCCATCACGACGATATATCTGTCAACCTCTGAGTTCATTTTGCTGCTCCCTCAAAGCCATGATGTCATTGAGGTGAAGCACCAATATGCTCACACTTATTTCAAGGCCTTTCCTCCAAGAAAACAATCAAGAGGCGTCCTCACCCGCATCTGCCGTCACTCTATCGTTGCTTCTCGGTACATTCCCAGACTTGATTTGCATTTTGAAGGTGGACACATAACGCCGCTGTCCTCCCGCGTCCACGCTCATGATGACTGCTTCCTCTTGTGGTCTGCTTGAATTTAAATTCTCATTTCCCCAGCCCGGTAGTTGACTTCCTGTCTTCTTGAGGTCGACGTGTGACAAAACTACGCCGGCTCACAGTCGCTCCTCATACCCTCCTTACTGACTCCACCCTCCAACCAGGGGTGCAACCACCAACCTGCATGCTGCAAACACCTTATCTGCACTCAAAAGCCCTTTCAGCATATAAACAAGAGGTGGAGATTTATCTAGAGCCGGCCAGGCAAAGGTCTCATTGTGCTCGTTTGTTTCACTCATTTGCTGTGGCTCACTTTATCAAGCAGAAAAGTCTGTTGGTGGCTTGTTGGGTGGGTTAGGGGAATCATCACCCACCCGTGGACTGTAAAAGCTGTGAAAGACTCATAAATTCTGAAGTATGTGGACATCTGCCTCAAGAGCGAGAGATGTGACGTCTTGTTTTATAACGGCATCATCCACATGCTGGAGCAGATGCCTTAGGGGGAGGTGTTTCCTTTCCTCCCACCGTGGAGAACATCTGCACTTGAGGTGGCAACTCAACTGGCTTTTATGGACATCGCACTCAGGAATCTGTCCTCACGTGGTCAAAATTCCACACCAGTGATCTCACAGAGACCGCAAAGGACTCAAATCAAACATTGACCGAAAAAGGCGGAAAATACAAAGAGGCTGTTCATGCATCTCAGCAATGACTATTATGTATTTGTTAAAAAAAAAATCTTTGTTTTTGTAATATGACTTTTTAAATTACAACTATGATTCTTCATATATATATATACAGTATTATTTTAAATCCTTTATTTTGCCACATTCTGAGATTTTAGTCCAAATGAATTGTGATTCTAGAAAAAAAAAAGCAGCTTTATAATAATGTCTCTTTCGTTCATATTAATAGCGGTTAGTGAGTAAGCAACTTTTTGCTCTACTGTGTGGCACTTTCCATGTACTGTGATAGCAAACAACTTTTTTGATCCTCAAACATCATAATTGGTTTTTCATTACTTCCCCTAGGAAAAAAAAAAAAGGCTTCAAATCTGTAGTTGACGTTTGCGTGACGGGGTTCCGCTGGGGGGTTGCATCACCTCTGACCAGACACAACAGAGTCTGGAGCCTCTCCCACCACCTCCGCCAAGTGGTCCCCCTCCTCGATGGGCCTGATGGAATGCATGCGGGCGGTCTCTCACTTGTCCCTGGGAAAATAACTGCTGTGATTTGCAATTATCCCACCACGGCTGCTCCAGTGTCAACATGAACACGGGTCCAGATGGGGCCTGCTGATTGACACGGAAGAGGCAAGGAAAAAAAAATGTCTCTGGAAACAGAAGTGGGGAGCTTCTTTTAATATGACATTTGAACTTGAGAAAATAAATTTTGCGTGTAGTTGCAGTAAATGCAAAACTATGTGTAGTCGCTGCATGCAAAGAACAAGATGACTATCTCATTTCTTATCTGCACTTCTCATTGAGGAAGTGGTTGCTGCAAAGTCCAGAAACAATGTGGGCAGTTTTACTCTCAAGCAGTCGACCATTTCACGGCGTGTAAAACGCTCGTTCTTGAAACGCGGCGGTTTATTTCCTGCTTTCACGGTTACTTATTGGGTTGTGATGAAAAGTAAGAGCGCAGCCATGAACAGGCTCTCCCACCACCTTCTTCACGGGGAATCCTTAAAATGATCAGAAGCCACTGGCAAGAAAGCTTTGCGATTTAACCTTTCTGTCAAGGACACCCGCTTTCAATTTGGATGAATTCCCTGGAATAGGAATCTGTCAAAGCCTTGGAATTTGCCCTAAATCACTGCTTCAAGCCAATATGTCTGACTACCTCTTCAATGTGCATGGGTCCTTGAGACTTTTTCATGCATCCTGTTATGAGTTACCCAGTTTTGTGTTGAGCGGTAGAACTAGGGTCGGGAGCGAATTTTTTCCCCCAAACTTTCTGGTGAGAGCTAATTGTAATGTTATTGAAGAATGTCCACTCAGAGAGTTGTGCTTAACAGAGGTTCTTTACTAGTTGCTCGGGAACAGTGCAGGCCAGTCTAATAGTAATGAAGACATGTTCTCTTTTCATGCACGAGGTCGGTTGTCTTGGTAACCCGATAGCAACTCTTTACGGCATGTCGAACTGCTGTCGTAAAGGTCTATGCATATAGTCCATATATGACACTAATGCCTGCTTCAAACCAAAATGGCTGACTGTACAATTGAGCTGCACTGCCCTCTATCGTCTATTTACCCGCACTACAAGGCTTTCTGCAGAACGTGGCTCGCATTAAATCAAAAATCGTTCGAAGCACAAAAAACGACTTTATCACGTGTCCTCGTCGTTCTTGCACTCAACTTTCAACAGTGGCACGACCAATCTTGCGAGGGACTGTGAAACTGCTGACCTCTGACCCGACTTCTGTTCGTCCCAGACATACGGAAACGAATGTCAGTGTAACCTCCGGCTGCGGGCAAACATGTGGAGAGTAGACAACATTGTTTTCTTACTACTTTGTGCACAGTCTGTTAACGCAAACAGAGACTGAGAACTCATTGCAAAGCTGCCTTGTTTCACTATACATTAACAGGATCGATAATTCAATTAAATGTTGTGAAGTCAAGTGAAGAAATTATATGTAAAGTCACAATTTGTAAAAAATAATAAATAAATATCCCAATCAAAAAATAGAATACTTTTTTTCTTGCAATATTATAACGGGTTTTCGTTTTCCTAACGTTCAGATTTTTTTTCTTTGATGAGTGACCAAAAAAAGTTGTGGGTTCCTTGTTGTAGTAATACATTTTAACAGAAGATGGCGCAATTCACCATCACAACTGTCAGCCTCGTGACGTGAATAAACGTCGAGACACAAGAAAACAACTGAAAGCAACCCTTTCTCCAAAGAAATTCTTCGCCATCATCTTCCCCCTCGCTGCAAATGTTTTTGAGACCAGCTTTACGAAAGTCTTGGGACAAACCTTTTTTTTAAACTATGAAATTATTAATGCATCAATCGACCTTAAATAGTTCCCATGAATATAAATCGCTCAAGACTCAACGCAAGGCCCGTGATAGGAGAGTTCCTGGAGGAGTTCGGTGCGGAAGAACAAGCCCATAAAATGGGGCCACATGTCACAAATGCCCCCCACCCGTCGCCTCACAGTTGGATTTGGACATACAGAAAATCGGGGGTGCCCAATTCCCGTCCTCGAAAGCCCCAATCCAGCCTGTTTTACACGCTCTCGTCTTCCAACACACTCGATTCAATTGATCAGGACCGTGATCAGGCTTCTGATAAACTTGCCAATGAACTGAAATGATTGCGAGCAAAATATTGTTATTAATATAATCATATTATTAAAAGTAATACTTCAAATATCTTATTTCACCTTGAAAAATTCAGATTTAATCCTCATATTACTGCTTACAGTAGTAGTAGTAGTATTTTGCTCTTGTAACATTACGACCACTTTTATCACACATTTTTTTGTAAAAAAAAAAAAAGTTTACATTTGGAAACTAATGAAGACGGTGTACATTTCAGTTTTGATGTGACAGGGGCGGCTTCTAATTGATCATTGATCTGCATGAAATCACATATTGGACTGAAATAGCGCCACCTGCTGTGTGTGGTGGGGCACTTTCACTCCCGCCCCTTTTGCGGTGTCGCCTCGATTTCGCTCTCACCGTACCTATCCTACAATAGCGTAGCCCAGCACGAAAACGTTTTTCTTGGGGGAGCGTGTGCACCTTTGGGCTGGTCCACATGGAAGTGATTATGTGAAATTACAGAGATCCTACAGAGCTGGAGAGACCTCCTATAACCACTCGCTCATTCATCTTTGGACATACACCCATGAACACCAGCACAACAAGCAGTGTGCAAGGCGCAAGCGAACACACGCAGAGGTTGAGGAGAACAAC
>CAAKHF010009967.1:45823-74191 GCA_901007745.1 Hippocampus kuda | reverse complement strand
AATATACGGCCCGCGGGCCGGAACCGGCCCCCAAGGGGGTTCGATCCGGCCCGCGGGATCATTTAAAAGTGAAAAAAAAAAATGCATTAAAGACACAGAATGAATATTTTAAATAAAATGCAATTCGTGGATTATCCGCTAGGGGGCACATCGTTTTTATCACAGTAGAAGACAACATTGTTTTGATTGTGGAAGAAAACAGCTGTCTCAGTCTGTCACCGAGATAGACCCAACGCAGCAAATTATATGAAAGTGCCAATCAATGATTCTTGAGACCAAAACAAAGAGATGCTATTTTGGTGATTCATAGCACAGTATGGTGTAAGTTAATGGTTCGGCCCACTTGACATCTACCGAGTCCGTATGTGGCCCACAATGTGAAATGAGTTTGACACCCCTGGTTTAGAGCAATCCCATAATTGGACCTATGCTGACTTTGATCAGAAGCAGTTTTCAATTCCGGCCTTAATATTGGTATTAAGTATACCCCAGTTAACATTTATGATTGTCGGCACCAATCATGATCCAAATAGATTGGGGAGAAGAAAAAAAAAAATCACTCTTAAAATAGCCAAAACCACAGGATAATCTTTGAGAGACACCCAATAATCAAGCCTTTGTTGTCTTTAATCTGCAGGGGTAAACAATTCAAAGTCAGCCTGATTATCACTACATGTATACCATCCATCCATTTTCCGATCCGCTTATCCTCACAAGGGTTATGGGGGGTGCTGGAGCCTATCCCGGCTGTCTTCAGGCAGTAGGCGGGGGACACCCCGAACCGGTTACCAGCCAATCGCAGGGCACACAGAGACGAAGAACCATCCGTGCTCACACTCACACCTAGGAACAATTTAGTGTGTTCAATCAGCCTGCCATGCATGTTTTTGTAATGTGGAAGGAAACTGGAGTACCCGGAGAAAACCCACACAGGCCTGGGGAGAACATGCAAACTCCACACAGGGAAGCTGGAGCTGGAATTGAACCCGGTACCTTGTTTACCATTTACAATTGTCAGCTCGAACATTTTCCAAGAAGTCTGTGAAGGAAAAACACCCCACATCAAGGATAATCACTCCTGTCAATCCTGATCGGCATCTGACAGGTGACTTTAATCCCAAAGAGGGGGGGAGCCTAATTTGTAAGGATGTCACTCACCTAAGGATTTACAATCATAACTTTTGAACAGTTTTAACATTTACGATTGTCAGCCGACAGCTTTCTGAGAGCATCACGGTGGACAAAAAAAAAAAAAAAAAGCACTCTTCACACACACCTAAAACTACAGGATAATCACTCAGGATAATCTTTACAACATCTGACAATCAGATTTGTGCTGATTTTGAGCTGAAGGGGTTGAAAATATGCAAATGTGTTTAACTTGCTTTTTTACCTTGAAGTTATTCCTGTTAGTGATGATGATGTATGCAGGCAGGCAAAAAAAAAATCCTTGTTAAGAAACTTTTTAGTGACCGGCAGCTGTTATTAATCCCAGATGTCCGCGTTTATAACCCAGTTCGCTGCTGGCACATTGAAAAGCAGAACTTTTTTTTTTGTTTGTTCTTCTTCTTCTTCCCCGTCGAACATGAGCGTCCTGGTCATTCCTCCATGTTTTTGCTTTCATGAATAATAGACGATTCCCGGCGAAGATTAAAGTGGACTTAAACTCTACCACCGCTTGACTCTCATTCCCAGAAGTGCGTCCTTTAACAGTGCCTTTTCTCGTCAGTTTCCTTGATAACGTCACATTTCTGCTTGAGTTGAGCGCGTTATTAAAGAGGACATGCGATTTTTACGAGATCTCTGTTTATTATCCCCGAGTGTGTGAGGTATGCCCGCTTTACAGTAAATTACCATGAGGGAAACCTAAAACAAACAACTGTAACAGGCATGTTATTATTAATTTTTTTTTTAATTCCCTTAAGACTTAATCGAAGGCACATGGTCCACTCTTGGCCTGTTTTTTTTTTTTTTTTTCTCCCCTGACAAGTTTGTGTCACAACACAGACACTCATCCAAGAATAGCCACTCTGGATGAGGAGAAGATGTTGGAAGAAGAGCTGAGCTATCCAAAAAAAACCCCATCTGTGAGCTGCTGCTGAAATGCTCTTCCTGCACGTGATGACGTGAGAGCTTCAATTGGGCGAAACACAAAACAAGCAAGCAAGCCATAAGGCATTCTGGAAAATATTTAAGGACCAAACCTGGGGGTTCAACCCCCTGCCATTGCGACCTTGTCGAAGTGTCTTTGAGCAAGATACTGAATCCCAGTTGCTCCCGATGCTGCGTCGTCAGTAGCTACGTGAGGAAACAGTGAAAAGCGCTTTGAGGTTCAAAGGTAGAAAAGCGCTAGATAAATGACAGCCCATTTACCATTTTCACTTCGGAGTGTACTCACTTTTGTTACCAGTGGTTTAATTTGAATGACACTATAATGCAGGATGTACACTGACAGACATTGTTGCCGAGAGTCATTTTTGTTGTCCTGTGAAAAGAGTACACAGTATTACCAAAATGGGAGGTGTGTGTTCAATTTTGTGAGAAAGTGCTACATTATATTTCGTGTGTGACACACACACACACACACACACACACACACACACACACACACACACACACACACACACACACACACAGACACGCACACCCGTTTGATGTATTAAAATGTATTTTTACTATCGGTGCAATTGTATTTTAAAATGTGTGTGTACTAATTAATCATTAATTCATTGACATTATATATTATATCTGTTGTACTTCCTTATCCATCGGTGGCCTGACGACCAAAAAAGAAAGGCCTCACCTCACTTTTTTTTTTTCTTCCACAATTTTGCTGCTGTCGATTGCAAATTTCCCCTGTGTGGGACAAATAAAGGTTATCTAACTAACTAACTTATCTAACATTAATACGACACTATAATTTGTTTAGGTATCATCATTTGTGGAACATTACAAAAATATCTAAAATTCTTATAAAATGTGTCCCAATAAATTCTTCCTCTCTGATCAACGCCTGAACTCTGATGAACCTAAAACAATATAAATAAGTTACAAATATAAAAATGCATGTGTACAAAAAATGCCTTCTTACGACTTTCTACTTTAATTTGATATTATTATATGTGGAAAATTACAAATATACATATATAGATATTAAAATCACTGCCTTTCCCCAAATTTTGTAAAATTGTTTTTTGTATCTTTCTTTTTTATTTTATTTTTTAATCTTTTTTTTTTCACTGAATCACCTGTGCAATATAAGCCTGAGATTTAGTCCTGCAATGTGAAGAAAATGTGTGTGAACATTGCAATGCAATTATCATAGGAAAATAAATATTTGGATTAATATTCACTGCATTTTCTGGTTCTAGATTATGAATGTTTTCTTTTGTGCATATTCCTTTTTAATTTTAATTTGTCAGAAATCGACCTCTGGACTGAGATTTGCCTGTATTTTCGGTACAGCATGCTGTACAAAGTACAGCATGTTGTTTGAAAATAGGTTTTTGTGAAAAATTGAAATGAAAAGAATAGACAAAAATATATATAAATATAAATGGAAATATGTTTTGTTGCAATGATATTGTTATCACATTTGTATGCTTTGAATGGTCCACAACAGTTGAGGCGGTGCTCCGTGCTAAACAAACACAGCTGCCCTGCTGGCTGCCATTGGGCAATATTTAGAATGAGCAATGGCGAGTGGAGGTCAACACATGATTGGGAACACGTACAGTACGGCGCCGCATTTTTACTTCAGATATATTTTTTACTGTACTTAATTAGATTTTATAACTATCTGTACTTAACCTGACTACAGTATTTTTTGTGGCGACTTTTTACTTTGACTCCCTACTTTTGAAAATGGATATCTGTACTTTCTAGTTCTTGTCAGAACAGGCTTGGTACTTTTTTCAACCGCCATGGATGGAAGGAAAAAAAAACACGGAGAGGCATTGGAAAAAAAATCACCGTCTAATCTGAAATAACTTGTAGAAGTAAACTGTATTTTTCAGTTCTTATCATTAGCTAATTTCAAATGTTTTGTGTGTCAGTCCTCAATGTTAGCAAATCAATGCGAACATGTTTTGATTGCATAAAAACAAATGTTTTCGTGATGCAAAGCTATCAAAACTGGAATTGAATATAACATATTTTGAATATAAAATATTTCAATATAATGAAAAGCAAAGTAGTATTACAATGATAATTATGTATTTAACCAAAGTAAGACCGGATGGCGAACAGCGAAAAGCCACAAATTATTGATCCCCATTCAAATGCAATGGAAAGAAAAGAAATAGGCAAGAAAATACATATATATTTTAAATCTACTGATATGCAAATTCGCAGGTGCGGAACCCCGAGTATACGGGGGTTTGCTGTACCTATTAAAAATAAAAGCATGAAAAAGAGAAATACATTCAAAAAATAAAGTACAATGATTACTATTTTCATAACCCTTCAATACCGCAAAACTAAAAATGGTAACCCTTCTGTTATACTAAATGTCAAATGCACCTAGTGTGGTGGCTACCTTTGAAATGGGATTTGGCCCAGTTTTGTGCCTAAAAGTGCAAAGTTCAAAATTGGTTTGCCCCAAACTGCCAAATTGAAAAATGATCCTTTTTCCTTCCCGCATTGAACCTAAAAAATGGCATTTGATTTAGTCCACTCTTAATTCTCGATGGCTCATTTTTTTGGTGTACCAAAAGAAACCTAACAGGAGGCTTATATAATATATACGAAATGATATGTGCTTCTACTTCAGTACACACTGTTTTTGCATTCAATTCAATTGGGATGCATTTTGTCCGGTGACTGAAAAATAACAGGTTGATTGTTGTGGAGAAAGAAAAAAACCCTACCAAGGGCTACTGCACATGTAAACGAGGCTATGATGCGATGGGCTGGGAAGGGGAAGGTGAGGGGATGGACGAAAGGGAATGGGGGGTCGGGGAAAGCGATGAGTAAGAGGTGACTCAACATCCCACCACTATAAGACACGCCGATGGTGGCCCAACAGTGGACACACTCACCACCAAAAGGTAAGCGCAACTTTTACTCCTCTCAGTGCTTGACCTTTGGCTTCTGTTTTGTGCTTTATTGAAAGCTTGATGTTTGCGTGAACAACTTCGGTATGGCTTCCAAGATGTTAGTATTTATCATGAGGATTTTTGGTAGCTACATCGACATTATGGGCGGAAAAATAAGGCTTGCGATCAGGTGTTTTGATTGCTAATAGGCTTCATTAACTTGGAAATATTGCTTAGGAAAATGCAGATTTTTCTTGTCATTCTGTAAAATGAACTTTTTCCATGTTTTCTTTTTTTATGAAATCGCATCTATCATCCTCATTAGAAAATTTCTCGTTAGTACAGTGGACAGTATCTCCGCTTGTCACGTGGAAGACCGGGGTTCGATTCCCTGACGGGGAGTTTACCTCTTACCCCACTAAATAATTTCCGACGTCTCCTTCTCTCTCTAAGTAAAGTGGTTTTTTAAGTGTCTTCCGAAACCTCAGAACTGGATTTCTGTTTTTTTTTCTTCCGGTACCTTGTTTAAAAATAAATAAATCATTTTATTATTATTTTAGAAATTTTATTTAACAGGATTTTATTTTCTTTTTTGCTGCTTCTTTACCGTCCTATATCAAATAATAATATAGAATAATCAATAATGGAAAAACGATGTTACTTTTTATTTTTAAATTATACAAATGAAGATGAAATAATCAAAGCACATAAAAATCAATTGAGTTAAAATGATTATTAGTACTGTTAAATGCCAGATCTTATTTTCGCTGCTGCAAGCTTTATTTTCTCGTCCTATTTCTTGTATAAATTCATTAAAACAAACATTTATGAAAAAGAAATTAGGATTGTAATTATTTCGTTTTGCAAGTTGTGAGTAGTTTAATAAATAACAAACTATTGGAAATGGTCGTGAGACTTTTCCATCATCTGTTCATAACTAATGATTGACTCCTATTGACAAGAAAACGAGCCAAGTAAGTTTTGGATGCCGGACCAAATTAGGTTAAGCGCGATGTGCGGAAGCGTTTGATCTTTGTACCCAACTTTTATTTGAAGGAATCTCAAATATTTGCCCGCACAATCAAACAGGTTGCGTCAATGAGTGGAAGGAAGTGACCGGTTATGTTGTTTCATGGGAAAGTGCACAAAAGACTTGAATGACAATACTGTTGGCATTTCTCACGGGATCCACAGCCACAAACAAACACAATGGACTGCATCACCTTAGCCATCCTGGTGTCCGTGTCCCAAGTCTGGGGCGCGGTCACGGCGGCCCCCATGTCGGTGGAGGTCATCAGGATGAAAGCCACAGTGGAGGGGAAGTCCAAGCAGCTGGTTGCCAGACTCAATAAAATCCAGGTAACTTCAACAGAAGGCCGAGAGACCTTTTCGGTAAATGGGCAGCAGGCTATTGACTAACACTACTTACCCTGAAAGAAAATGACAAACATTTCCTGTGTTAGGGTTGTGTGGACAGAATGGCAAAAGAATCATTTATTTGCAGATGTCCAAATCAGAAAATGCCCTATGAGCAATGTTTCAACGCATCACTTGAGTTGAACATCAGTGGCTTTTTTTTTTCCGTGCGCCATTCACTTCATGAACTGCGCCATCATTTCTCACGGTCACAACACACACTTACCATGACCTAGCGCAATAAATACTGTTTATACCATATGTATAATTATAATAATACATATTACACTACAATATTTATTATTCTAAGTGTAAAGTGTGGGTGTCTGAACTTATCCGACTTTCAAAGTGCTAGCATCTCTGCCAAATAATTGACATGACAAACTGAAATAACTGCCTTATCTGTATCTTCTACTCAAAAGCTGTGCTGATGTCAAAAAATAATGATCGGTTAACTTGATAATCGTTTAGTTGTCGCTTAATCATGGCACCTCTAGAATATTGGTTATTGTAAGAGTGGAAATGAACAAACTTGATTTGTTGTCTGCGGCGTGGCAGGTTCCTCCCGGCATGACGCTGACGCCGCCGGCCGACCGACTGAACGGGCTCTCCTCGGTGGTGACGCTCCTGGACGGCTACGACAAGCTCATCTCAGACTCTCTGGACGTGTCTCAGGTGAAGGCCGAGATCTCGTGGCTGAAGAGTTACCTCGGTCAGTGGAAGAAGGGCCGCTGCGGGGAGGCCAAGGCCAACAGGACCTCCACCACGGGTGGCGCGCTGCAACGGCTGCAAAGTCAGCGAAGCTTCGTCCTCACCGTCAGCATCGAGGCGCTGGTCAGAGTCAAGGACATCCTCACCCGGATGCTGCAGAACATGGAGCACCTGGACAAATGCTGAGACGGAAACTCTAAAACATACGTTAGATTTACTGAGGACTCAGAATCAGTGCTGTCCAATTTTTTTCTGAACACTCAAAAAGGATGCAAGGTCCATTCAGTCTTTCCTCTCCTTTCATTTACATAACACGCTAAAACAAAACCATCAGTGTAGGTAAACATATGCGAGGCAGTTATGCAAGGTGTCCAAAAAGTCAATATGCACTTTTTTTTCCCCATTTTGCTTCATTTGGACAAACATGAGGCCATCAGCATTTGACAGTTTGGCTTTGCAGTTTGGAACAACCTGAAGCTGGTACAGGTAAAGCTTTATCGCTCTTGCAAACAGCCACTAAATAGAGCTTTTGTTGATGTGAAGTTCCACCGCAACCCTCCAGGCAAAACCTTCCCTGGCTTGATGTGAACACCTGCTCTAGAAGTTCAGTAACTTTGATCGGTTTTGGTCGTGACAGGTCTTCTGCCATGTGCTTTATCAACAGATTTATCAACAACAGAAAAGTGTACAATGCAGTGGGAATAAAGCGTCTCAAGCTGCGGCTGCTCTGCAGTCTGGGACAGCAAAGGCTGCAATTACAGCCTAATCTGTTCAATGCATATGGCCTCGCATCTGTCTGAATGACACCTCAAACAAAAGAGGGGTGGGGGGGGTGACACGTGTACAAACTTTTGGACACCTTGTAATGTTTTTGACATTCAGAAGAAACAAAAAAAAAACAGCGAAGTAGTAAAGCAAGAAGAGGATTTTGGCATCATTCACGTTCACACCAATGGACAATTGAGAGTCTTCAATAAAGCTAACGTGCATGCTTGAGGAATGTGGAAGCCGGAGAAAACGGGCACAAGCACGGCAAGAACATGCAAACCCAACGCAGAAAGGGTGCAGCCCGGATTCAAACCCAGAACCTCAGAACTGTGAGGCAGATGTGCTGACCACTGGGGCTTCATTCTTATTTAAATACTGGGCTTTTATTTATGTCAACACCCACCACCAGCTCTTCCGTTACTGCTATTTATAGCCTTCAAATGTGCATTTTGTATATTTTTGTACTGTATTTGCTTTTTGAAAAACTATTTAAGGAAAAATAATAAATTGACTTTTGTTTCAATTTACAGTTCACCATCGTGATCCAGCCATCTTTCTGTTTTCTGTAGCACTTGTCTTGTTTTAAATTTTTTTGGGGGTGGGGTCCTCAATAGTTCAAAGGGCATCTTCGTTGATGAGCACTGCAAGACTGCAAATTTTCCGACCATCCTATTTTTCAACAACTTGACTACCCGCTAAGAATCTGACAACATAAAGCAACCTGGGTCCTGGGGTTGAGGTCTGGGGACAGAGATGGCCTTGCGAGGAGCTTCATTCTGTGTCTGGTGAACGATGTTGATAATTTTCAGGGTGAGTCATCAGCATCGTTCTAATGCTGCTTCAGAGCTGGCTGAGGAGCTGCTCATCTGAGTCAGATGTGTTGCAGCCGGGAGAGATGGAAAACAGGCAGGACAGTGGCCCTCCAGGCCCGGAGCTGGACATGCCTGCTTTACATATCTTACCCGGAGAAAACCAACGCTGGCACGGGGAGAAAATGCAAACATGACAGGGGAAGGCCGGCGCGGGAATTGAACCCTGCACCTCTGCACTGTGAGGCGGAGCAGTCGACAACCGTGATGCCACAATTTTATTTATTAAGTATATTATTTGCATACAATTTGACAAAACCTGTACAAAAAACAAAAATATAACCTTTTTTTTTGTTTCTGCAAGTTATTGCTAGGAATAACACGTTTTGAATAAAACCATCATTTGCTTTTTCTATAATTGTAGGGGGAACAAAAAAAAATCTGATTTTCTATCGACAATTTAGTCTCTGCAATGAACCTAACATGAAGGCATTTGGAATGAGGGGGCAAGCTGAGTCTCTAGGGAAAACCAACGCAAGAATGGGGAGCGCATGCAAACTGCACACAGTAAAGTTGGGCTGGGATTTGAACAGCAAACCTCAGAAATGTGAGGCAGACTTTCTAAGCACTTTTCAACCGTGTTACCCTTTCTTGTGATATCGCAACAAAAACGGATTGTCAAAACAATAAAATGATCGGCAGAGCCAATTGTTTTCATCGTTTTAATATAAAGACAGCCTAAATGTACAATTAAAAACACGTGTTGTTTGACAGGGGAGGTCAGAATACTTTAACACAGGGGCTTCATACAAACATTGTGTACAATTATGACACCTCACCACTGAATCAGGAATTGATTCCAAACGTCCAAATACAAATGAGTTTAGTTAACAAACCACTTGTTTTTTCTCATACCAGAGCTTTTTTCGCTGTGGGAGAGTAGTTTCTTCTTGTACTGCTCCACCAGGCTGTCAAAACGATCGCTGCCCCTGTTCCTCGAATGCTTCATTGGGCCTTTCACCTACAGGGAGGACGCGGCCACAAAAAATGCACATTTAAATCCATATATCAGCTACAACATTTTTATTTACATTCATTTTCATTCCACTTTTATGATTCGTAACTTTAATTTATTCATTTCATATTTTTACATCAGAATATCGGTAAAATGCTGTATAAACCTGATTTCTTGTCTGTGTGCGCTTCTCCATCTGCCACGTTTGACGGTCTTTTCTGCTGCCTCCACGCTGAGTTTTCTTGGGGGGCGGAGCCTTCTGCTTCCCTTTGTCACGCATTCTGGAAGAGTCCAAAGGCTTGTTACAAGTCTGCTCTTAAGACTGTTGACAGCTTAACACTACGGATGCCCAGATAGCACTTTTTTCAGCCCAAGTACTGACATATGAATACTTATCGGTTTCGAGCGCCGACGCTTGATAACACCATTACGTCTTGCAATTGAGGTAAAAATCTGTGCTATATTAAGTATTCTTAAAAAAACACGCTTCAGTTGAACATGCTGCAAGTATAACGCTCTCTAGACCAACAACTGGTACTGGAGCATACTTGCGTATCACAGCATCTGTACCTGATCTTGGGTCCTCGGTGGGACGAGAAGGGCAGCACTTTCCTCCGCTTCTTTCCATTCTGAAGGTCCACATGCTCCACTTCGGGCTTGGTCTGGAAGCCGCAGTGTTGGCTGGGCCTCGGTTTGTTGTGAGGAGCTGATGACAAACCTACGTGGACGGATTGAATGGGGCCGACCGAGGAAAAGGAAAAAAAAATGGACAAAAGTATCAGGATGCCTGGCCATGGCACATACAGGAAGTTTTAAGGCAACAAAATGTTTGGAAGTGTGTCCATTTATCAAGAGGTTTTGAGGTTCAAATTATTCCACACGGCCTGAAGCCAAGTGAGTCATCAATTATCTCAAAAAATGTGTCATAACTGTAACATAACATGTGTCATAACATACCCGGAGAAAACCCACGCAGGCCCGGGGAGAACATGCAAATTCCACACAGGGAGGCCGGAGCTGGAATTGAACCCGGCGCCTCTGCACTGTGAAGTCGACGTGCTAACCACTGGACTACCGGGCCGCTGAACACTATTATCATTTTATTTATTCACTTTGTGTTTTACCCTGTTGTTGAAATCTGACCCAAATGAGGTTAGGCAGTACAGAAAACGGATTCAATCTATTTCTTAACATTGACATTACTTTTCTGCTTGTATTTAATAATACATTTTTATATCCAGGACACTGCTTTAGTTCTACCTTGTTTGTTTCTTTTCCAGTCTTGTCCAGTCCAGGCTTGTCTCGTCTGAGGCGTCACACTACCTCTTCCACCTTGTTTGTTGAAATTCTGTTCATGCAAAACCAAAGGGAAAAAAAAAACTTGCTCACTGAAGTTGAATAGGGCGTCTCAACCTTTACGTAAACAGTGTTAAAGAACACACACACACACACGAACATGCACACACACACGAACATGCACACACACACACACACACACACACACACACACACACACACACACACACACACACACACACACACCTTGCTTTTTTGCAGTCGCATTTCTTTGATCTTGAGCTTGCGGGAATCTTCCAGGGAAAACTCGACGATGGGTCTCTGGAAGATGGCAAACAAAGTCATAAAACAATAACGTCAAAAATTACGATACCACAGTTCAGTATTTGAGCCACCGCTGTACTACTGAACTTTTTATAGTCAAGCTTTTTATGGGTTTTTACTGTTTACTCAGACATGGTCTAACTTTCAGTCCAAGTTACTATTTACACAGAATGGTATTGTTGTATTCTCTGTTTGTATGCGTTGCTCCGTGTGCATCACAATTGCAGCTGTTTGACGGTTGATTCAGACCGGAACATTTTTGCTAGTTTCCCTCAGCCCGCGTACATTGTTTTGCGCGATATGCTCACATTAAGATAGCAGATTTTCATCCAAATGACATATTTTGACGTTAAATACACAATGCCTAATTCTCTTTTGTTTCATGTATCAGTTTTACAGTGAAATTCAACTGGGTGTCACAAACAGCTTGAAGCAAGCACACTCTGCATCTCATTTGGAGAACTGTGCACAATTCCTCAAAGTGATGTGATACAACAACCTCCAAAATAATGTTTTCCTCTTCAACGAAAAGAAGGGTAAACTAACAATCACACCCTTCAAAATAGGTTTTGCTTTATGGGTGTTTTTCCCTCTTCTGAGACTTTCTTTATCCTGAATCCAAACACATACCCTTGCATTTATTGTACTCATTTTCTCAGGAAGAATATTTTCTGTTTCCCTTACGTGGACAGACAAAATGAAAATAAAATGTATTCCTCTTGGAAAATATGGCCTTTTAAACACAATCCTCAATCAATTTCAATGAAGAATGTTTGTCAGCGAAACGTCAATAATGTGTAACAACAAAACTGTCACCAAATATAATAAAAGCACCTGCGTGCACACCACATTAAATTTTGTTGAAATAAACAAAAGAACGCCCGCTCCACTCATCCCTCCCCAAGGGTTTGTTTTAATGATAATTCATCATAAAGGGACTGGGAAAGCAATCCAACACGTTTGTCCTTTACTTAATATTGTTGGTTTTATACAAATTTGTTCAATTTCTTAACTATTTACTTACTGATTTTCTTTTGTATTTTAGTCTTTTGTAAGAACTGCTCTATTTTGTTTATTGGTTGTTTTGATTGTGAAGCACCTTGTACATTAAACAAAAAAAATACGATTATAATGAACAAAACAGGAAGCATAACTAGGGAAAGCCAGGCCAACCTTGTGTGCACCAAAGATGTCGGGGTTGTTGTTGAGGTAGCGCAGCGTGGCCAAAGCGTGCTCGTGCTCCTGAAACTGGACAAAGCCGTAGCCTAGAGAGTGGCCCATGACTTGACCCTTCTCAGGCTTCCTGTCATACATGATGCGGCACTGGAGGGTAAAAAAACCCCAAAACAAATGTAAATACACAAAGTGGTAAGTAAAAATAAGAACATCGCTCTCTAGTGGACGTTTTACAACGCTCACCTCTGGTATCCTCACGCTTTTGATGCCGGCTAGCCCCTGTAAGCATAGCGCTCGCAGCTTCTTGTCGCCTAAGGATTTTGGCAGGTTGTGGACACACAAACGATTCTTGGAGACAAACACGTTGATGTCCCGCAGCTTAGCTCTTTTTAAATCTTCAAACTGCATGTAGATGGCAAATCAAAGGATCAATGAATGAATGGAATACCAAACATGTTCGTCCTCCTGTGAGCATTCACTCACTCTGGCTCTTTTGATCATGTCTGCTTCAGGCACACCCTCGGCCGCCTTGCTTCCAGGACGGATCACTGAAGGAGAACACAAATTCACATTTATTCCATTACCGTCCATCCATTTTCTGATCCACTTTGATCCTCACAAGGGTTGAGGGCATGCTGGAGCCTATCCCAGCTGTCTTCTGGCAGTAGGCGGGGGACACCCTGAACCGGTTGCCAGCCAATCGCAGGGCACACACACAACCATCCGCGCTCATACTCGCACCTCGGGACAATTTTTGGGTGTTCAATCAGCCTGCCATGCATGTTTTTGGAATGTGGGAGGAAACCGGAGTACCCGGAGAAAAACCACACAGGCCAGGGGAGAACATGCAAACCCCACACAGGGAGGCCGGAGCAGGAATTGAACCTGGTAACTCTGCACTGTGAGGTCGACACGCTAACCACTGGACCACTAACTAATTAACAAATATTTGAAAAACAACTAAAAATAAAATTAAGATTAAGAAAACCTTATTAGTCTCGCAATGGAGAAATTCCCAATTCACAGCAGCAAAGTTATGAAAAAAGTGGATTTTAAAATATGTACTGACAAATAAAATTACATTGCATTTTAAAATGAAGTTAAAATATTAGATACATTTGTAAAGAATATTGGAAAGTATCCAGTATTTAAAAATATCTATTAAAAAGTACAGATGAATATTATGTACAAAAAAAAATGAAATTACAGTGTAGTATTAACGATATATTTTCAAAACTAAAGATTATTTGAACGGACATTACAAACCTAATTTTATAAGCAGAAATACAAAATCAGTTTTCAATAAGCAATTAAATGAAGAACAGTTATGAAATAACATTTATTTACCATCTTATAATAACTCGACTGAGAGCTATTTTGGTTTATTTGACTTTTGTGTTAGTGTGGCAGAAAAACAGTCCAAACAAAAAGCAAGAGGGATTAAACGAAACTCACGTCCTTCTCTAGCCAGATACAAGTTCCTGGTGCCCGTTTGGACTTTGACCTTTTTGACCTTCAACTTAGCAGCGTCCTCTCTGTTGACGGCGGCCACAATCAGCAGCTTCCTCCCGTCCACTCGGATTCCGCCAGCCTGCCAGCAAAGATGCGAAGATATTATTAAAACATGAATATGCGACGTCGGAAGCGCAAATTTGACAAGTTACCTCTGCCGTGTCCTGCGCTGCGGCGATGCATCTGTCCGCTGCCTCTTTGGTTTTAAATTGGGCAAAGGCACAACCTGGGCGAAAAGAGCAGAGTCAGGCGAAGAACATGCAAGACGGGGTCCCAAGTGGTCACGTTGGGCTCAACCTTTCGAATGTCCCGTGTTTGAATGGGAAACAATCTTGATGTAATTCATTTCTCCATACTGGAGGAGAACTTCCTCCAGGCCCTCTTCCTCAGTATCGAAAGACAAGTTCCTGGAAAGCAACAAGAGTCTGAGTGAAGAACAACAACAACTACAAGACAAGGAAAAAAGAAGTGCAAACCTGATGAAAATTGTTCTTCCTTCCATCACGTCAGAGGGAAGCGGTGTCTTTGACTTCTTTTGAGCTAGTACAAACAAAAGAAACATGACCTTTTTTTCACCCCACTCCAGTCACAAGGTGTCTTCCAGCTAATATTACTACAGATTGCAAGAGTGAATTAGAGTAGTGGAGTGACAAAGTCTCTTTCGTTCGTGTTGCATGACTGTGTTATACTGCTACTCAGTGGCCAAGTCATGCACACCACTTGGAGCAGCCATGAATTAATCATGATGGACAAACTGTCCAGGGTGGCACCGTGGCCCACTAGTTAGCACGTCAACCTCACACTGCAGAAATTCGTGAACGGTTGTTTGTCTATGTGTGCCCTGCGATTGTCTGACAAATGGTTCAGGCTGGGATCGACTCCAGCACGCCCGCGAACCTCGTGAGGATAAGCGGATTAGAAAATGGATGGATGGATGGACTGTCCGGTCTTTGAAATCTATTTAATTAAGTTACAAAATGTTTGTTAAAGTAAATATCAAAAAGTGCTATTTCCTCATTTAAAAAAGCATTCCGTTTCGTTTTTACGTGTTTGTTCTCAAGGCCCGACCTGATTTGTCTTCATCACCATCCTCCTCATCTTCATCATCATTCTCATCTTCATCCTCGGCTGAATCAAGGCTAGCATCGTCACTGTCCTCCTCGCTGTCTGCTTCTTCATCATCATCCTCCTCCTCCTCCTCCTCCTCGTCTTCCTCTTCCTCCTCCTCGTCTTCCTCCTCCTCGTCTTCCTCCTCCTGTGGTCCGGATGCTTTTGGACTGAACCTATGGGCAGAAATAGTGCAACACACAACCAATGTGAGTGAACAATGTATACATGCACTAACTCACAAGCGGATTCATGATGAAGCGCTGCCTCCACGAGTTAAAATTCATCTGTACTTCTATTGTCTTCATTTGAACTTCTTTTTTCCTCACATTCAGGGCCATTGCTACGATGACCACAGATCATAGGAACGGCTCGCCTTCTCACAACACCCGAACTTCGCCCCAGTTGTGAAGGGAACAAAAGTTGTACTCTGCATTAGGTTTGCAGTCAATATCACATTGGGGGAAAAAGAATTAAGCAGACTAATCCACCTCTTTCATCCATTTGAGGGGGTTAATATTTTATCCAGCACTGCCCCCTGCTGTCGACTGAAGATGATGTCAAAGTTTGGTCAGGTCACGTTCACAATTGCGAGTGCACTGTGATGTCACTTTCAGTCAACAGTGGACGGTGGTAGATTTGACAAAATGTTTCACTTAAGTTACTCCTTTATGTTTGGTGACACATTTGAGGGTCCTACTTCCTGTGAGTTGCTTGACACATTTCCTTGTCCTTATCTTCAGCATCAGCCTGAGGCTCCGATTGTTTCTGAGTGGTATCTTCACCAGTCGTACACTCTGTGGAATGAACAACTTTGTCAGTGATGTACAGGATTTAGAGACGTTTTTGAAAATAGCTTGTCATAGACCTTTTACCAAGATGTCACATGGACTTCTGAGTGGCAGTAGCTCTGATTGCACCTTCAACAAACCCTGACGCTGTATGTAACCAGAGGATTCTGTTGGTTTCAACTTTTTTTTATTTTTATTTTTTTTAAGGAAACTAAAACAAACCTTAAGCTTTTGGGATATATTATTATGAAGTCGCAGTGGTGTGCTCAAGACCAGACTATCTATCCAAGGCGAAGACTTTCCTGACATGAAGACAAGCCTAAGACTCTCGGGAGTCGAGAACAATTCAAGACCAAGAGGAAGCCTAAACATTAGGGATGGGAATATGAACCTCCAAAATTGCTTCATGAACCAGTTATTCCTCGAAATGGCACTGTTGGTTTAACAAAGGGATTTAAAATGGCACGTTAGTGTACTTTCAACCCAATGTTGAACATAAGAGTGCCATCGAGAGGGTTAAAAATCATACAACTGGTTCAAGGAGGAAATTCAAAGCTTTATTTTCCCAGCACTACTCAACGTGCAAGGTGGGGTACCTAAATATTGCCTCGACCACTAAAAATCCTCAGTCACAACACTGCGAAGCTTGCAGTCATTATGAGGGTGGTGGCGGTTAGGAACACATCAACTAAACACATGTATTGTTCTAGCGTGTGCTTCTCATTATCACATTAATGAAGTTGAAGAATAGCACATCAGTCCTGATCTTAACCGGTCTTGACAGAAAATGCTGTCCGGCCAGTAACCTTCAAAATGTGGTCTCCAGACAAGTCTAAAGACCACATTTTGAAGGTTTTGGTTATAACACCATTTAGCAAGTTTTTGTCATCATTTTAAGATCAAGTCAGCTGCAGTCCCTTGCTTTCTGCCAACCACAGGCACCCTGTTATTGACAAACATGGTCTATAAAATTTCAAATGTGACACTGCTCTCTACCTTCACTGGGAGTCACCACCGTGGCAACATACTTGTCCTTCGGCAGAGCCCAGTCAACAGCCACTTGGCGACCTTAAAATGGAACAGTGAGCCAATATGAATAACATTGACAAATACAAGTACAACATGATCCCAACAGTGCACCCATCAAGCTCGCAAATGCTCCGATTTTTTCAGTATGTGGCGGTAAAAGATTCGTCCCGTCACGCGACTAAAGTGTGTGTTTCTCCTACAGGCGCATACATCGAAGGCACTTGAACATCTGTGTCCATCTGTCAGACAGCACACAGAAGACGGAACGTGTGTCAGGTGAAAACCTTCTTGCATAAATAGAATCAATAACCATCCAAGTCTGCAAGTCTACTTTTGCTGAGTTAACAGCCCTCTAACTTAACTTGCAGTTTACTTTATAAAGAACGGCTTTCCATTCAACTAGCTCCCATTAATTGAGGCGTGCACAACCCGCTCCGCATTATGGCAAATGAGACTGCGCGCTGGACCGCCCCAAAAAAAGGGTGCAACCAAGTCTGTGCGACCAATTGAAAAGGTTGGTCGCACCAGTGCACAAGTTAAGTGTAGAGACATGAAGATACATGAGAATTACCTTTAATCATTTTCAGGTTCATATCTCGAAGCGCTTTGTGTGCCCCGATCAAATTTTTGAACTGGACAAATGCAAAGCCTCGCATCTTACCATCTGTCAAAAGACCAAAAAAAGTTATTAAGACATGGAAAAAAAAAGAACAATCCTAGTCGAATTTCCATCCAACAAGTGGCCCAGCACAAGAATCCTATGGTAATGAACTGCCTTTATATATAAATCAGCATGTATTTGTATTGTATTTATTATTCGATTGTGCAGTTGTGTCGAATATGTTCCGATGAGCACATTTTATAACATCTGCATGAGTGCTAGGCATTTACCAGGTCTAAGAGGTATTTTGGCATCAAGCACTTCTCCAAACTGGGCAAAAATCTGCACAAGATCAGTCTCTGAGCACTGCAACACAAATCATTTTGTCAACTTAACACCATTCTTGTGACAGTTCCTGCGAAAGAAGCAGACTTTACCTCAAAACTGAGATTCCTAATGATAAGTCGAGCTTTTAGGGTCCTTTTCTTGAGGGTCTTTTTAACATTCCACTCAGTTGCCTTCGGTGGTGGTGGCCCTGCTGGTGCGGCTGCATCAAATTCTTCTGTAGCTAAATATAAGAATAATAGAAACATGTATCTTTAGCAGAAAATGTATGAGTGCACCACACTGTGGGATTTCATACAGACCTGTTTTCTTTTTTCCCCCTTTGTCCACCGATTTTTTCTTAGCCACCGAAATCGAAAGCTTCCTTCCATCATACTCCTTGATATCTTTCAATGCTTGCTGTGCATCCTCCTCCAATGCATATGTCACATAGCCAAATCCTCTGCATTTTGCTGCACCTAGTGCAGAGGAAGACAGGCATATGATTTAAAAAAAAACAAAGGCTGCAAATAATGATTACTTTAATTGTCAATTGTCATTCATTAACCAGCAAACTGGCGGGGGGATGACATTTCAACTTGACAGTGAATAATATGCACTAACCTAAATTGATTATGATGCAAGATAATCCAGGAGAGATAAAGAAAGGTGTCTGCTTTGCTTGAAATCTAGCTGTTTTAGTCGAATTTATGTTACAAGAGAAACTTAATGCTGGAAGAAGTGGCTAAGGAGAGGGAAGTCTGGGCTTCCCTGCAAAAACTGTTGCCCCCGCGATTCGACCCCGGATCAGCGGTAGAAAGAGGGAGGGAGGATGGATGGAAAACACGTTTATAGTCCCCATATTAACTTTCAATTTTGTAAAATCTTGGTTTAATCCCATAAATTCTCTTACATTTAATTACTTTTTTTTAAAAAAAAAAAAGCCTAGTTTGAGGTCAGGCCAAAGAAGGAAGGAAAAATCACCTTTGTCTTTGACCACGAAACATTGCTTGACAGGACCGATCTCGGAGAAAATCTCCTCCAGTCGTTCATTCGAAGCGGACGCCGGCAACCAGTTGACGAACAGAGTTTGACCTGGCATGCTTGCTCTCTGCTGCCTCGCTAACGTTAGCACGTCAATGCTAGACTGTCTCCCAGGATAATATAAATAAATCAAAAGTAATTCCAAACGGTGTATCTTCACGGTTCTATCTAACTATCTAATATCGTATAAGTTACTACAGCGGAAATTAAGTTAAATATATGAAATTTCTGCGACGGGCACGACCAAAT
Organism: Hippocampus kuda; assembly: GCA_901007745.1. NCBI lineage: Eukaryota > Metazoa > Chordata > Actinopteri > Syngnathiformes > Syngnathidae > Hippocampus > Hippocampus kuda. The sequence goes on along the minus strand of CAAKHF010009967.1, from coordinate 54,983 downwards.
TAGGTCGCATGTTTACATGATGTAGGCGGCCATCTTGGAAGCCACACGAAAACTATACGGAAGGAAGTCGTCATTTGCTTCTTCTTCTGCGTTTATTTTCCGCACAGGCGTTTATCGCTACCTGTTGCGCACGGTGTTGAGGCGAGCGCACTATCTTGTTTTTGCCCGGTATGACCTGTTACCGAACATGTTACATTAACGGAGTTCGCTTGCTTTTTGAACTGTTGTCGTATAAAGGAAAACAACTAAAACGTTTTCGGTTAACATACTCATTCTTCATGTTACTGGAGAGTAGTTTTTGTCGTATTACCACAGTTTTGACCTTGCATTTGCGCTAGTTCTTAAGCTTTCAGAACCGCACCTCCCCGTTCTGCATTCGATTGACATGTTGATTACCTACCCAGAAACATTAACGGCTTGTAGTACTAAGGTAGCGTGGCCGAGCGGTCTAAGGCGCTGGATTAAGGCTCCAGTCTCTTCGGGGGCGTGGGTTCGAATCCCACCGCTGCCAGAAATATTTTGTAAGGAAAAAGACCAAATAGCGCCCAAGGACCACTGGTCTGTTCTAAAAACAGCAATTATTTGAAAATATGAACACTAACAGAGAATTATGAAAATATTGCTGCATATTGATATCATATATTACCCAATTATTGACCGAAATTATTATGACCTGTGTTTTCAGATTAAAATATCCTCAATTATTAATTTAAAAAGAATCACATTTTGAGCATTTTTTTATACGTCTGCATCAAATTTGTAGCCCTTGGCACATCAATCAGTACACAAGTAGTAGCCCTCAGTCTCCAAAACACATATACCTGTACCTGTATATTCATCCACTGTCTGAACCACTAATCCTCACAAAAATAAAAGTACATATGTGCTAACGCGCACGCACGCACACACACACATACAGGCATACAACTTGTAAGTGGTCAAAACATGAAGTCAGCAAAACATTTCTCCACATTTTGCCAAGCGAATTAGCGGTAAATGTTCAAGAGTGAGCATGCCATTCCATTACTTGCTGACGAATGATCCTTGGCAGCTTTTTGCCACTCAAAAGTACAATGCAATCAAGACAACTTAAGAAATTAAATAGTGATATAAATTCTAATAAGACAAATTGATACATTCCAACTTTATTTTGAAATTATGCACACATGAAGCCATGAAATTTTTCACCAATCAAAAATGTAAGTAAACAAAAGTCTCAAGAGACATTACTTCCACCATACATTCATTTGTATCAACCCAGAGAAGCCAATCAAACCTTTGTGTAAAACAGGTTCTGATAATGAAGTGCAGTGGTAACTCAGTAACAGCATTGCTCATCGGCAATGAACACACACAGAAAACCGACGCCTTTTGCTCCTATTCTTCTCAGGCGAATGTGCCAAAGAATCAAACAAGTTGAACCGCTTATTGAATATTTTCAAGTTCAAATATAGTCGTACTCTATTTTCAGGGAACGTTGCAAACAGAAATTTGAGGGAAAAAGTTTGGCATGTAAGTACTATTTTTGAGGGAAAACATTTGATATTTTCGAGAAAATAAAATTGTAATAGTTTTGATAACTGAGAAAAAAAAAACCTAGCGAAAATATTGTAAATTTACAAGAATAAATTGGGATTTTGGGGGGTTTATAACATGAAAAGTACAACATAGTTGAGAAAGAAACATTTTAGAGAAAGAGTCATCTTACAAAAATGAAGTCATAAATCTAGCTTTGTAAAAGTTGCATTTTCAAGATGCAAAGGGAGTGATCTTACTAAAATTAAAGTCATACTTTGAAGAATAAAGAGAAAACAACTTTCAACATGTAATATTGCATATTTTCCTGATACAAAATACAACTAATCTTGTAAGATTAACAATTTTCTTAATAAAAATGAAGTAAAATGTACTTTTTTCCTATTATTATTACACTTCACTCTGACAAAATTAGGACTGTTCCCTCATAAAATGCAACTTTATTGCTGAAAATTACAAACTTACGAAAACTTACTTTCTCAAACGGATCATTTTTATCTAAAAAAAAAAAAGGTCTCAAGAAGGAAAAGAACCCCAAACCTTGTTTGGAGGAAAATTTCCACATTTCTTTTGAGACCGTTCACCTTCATCCTCACAAGATTACGACTTACTTCTTGTAGTGAAATACTATTTTTTTTTCCTCAATGCAGCCTTAAGCGCTTTGTGACAGCTGCACTCTTGTGAAAGTGCTATATGACTGCAGATGTACTGTATTGTTTGTTGTTCGGTCTTAAAATTCCTTCATTTTAAATATAGACCTGAAATGTACATTTGTTACTACAACGCTTGTTGCATTTCAAATAAATAAGTTGACTAAATGAGTTGACGACAACTATTAGAACCTGAGAAGTTAGTAACAGCAAGTGGGCCAAGTTAGGAGCGAGTTTGCCCCCCTCAAGCTACATCTTAGCCTTGAGCGGAACAAGAGAAAGCGAGTGGACGAAGGATTCTAGAGTGTCGACATACTCTTGCGGGTGGGCCTTCAGGTGGCCGGCGTGTTTGGAACACTCCCATTTCTTAGCGGTGAGGGTCACGCCACGCCCCCGCCAGAAGTCGATGACCTCCTCCAGGGCACGCGGGTCACTCAGCGGGTCATTGTCGCAGTAGAAGAAGAGCGCGGGCGCGGTGAAGGGAGAATTCCAGAAGACTTGGATGCTCTTGTTATAGTAGTCAGTGGTTTGACGCTTGAACGTGTTGAAGTACAGCAGGCTCATTTGTTTCACTGCCGTCTCCCAGCGAGGAAATGCGATCTTGGCCACACCTGAACACGCAAGACAACACTCGCTAAAACATTTGACCTGTTTTAATGAGGCACTTGCTCACTTCAATTGTGATGGGCGTGATGCTATTGTTGTGTTTTTTTTTTTTGTTTACCTTATCAACAGAGATTAACTGGAGGCGCAACAATTAAACAACAACCATTTTGATGATCGATGATTTGTTTTAAGACCTGTCAGAAGTTCAACCTCTCAACAGTAAATATTCTCACATTTTTACAATGCTCCATGAAAACAGACTGATCACACAGGCCAACATATTTTTTCAAGTGCCAGATATATTTGAATGGTTTCTGGATAATTTGGGCTTTCTTTCAGTTAGCTCCATATTTTCTTTAGGTATATTTTTGGGGACTTTTTCAAAACTAATGGAATGAGAAGGAATATGCAGTTACTAAAAGTAGGGTTTATGCTTTGATGTCACCTCTTTTGTATTTTACTGCTGATACTGCCAAACTTTGCAGCCGGGGTTTCACATGGAACATGATTTGCATGTAGAAGGCGCTGCCATAACAGTTGCCTTTCATTATATTGCAGCAAAAATGAAAGAATAGTGTATGGGCTCTCAAAACCAGGAGCCAATTCTGGAAAAAAAAATACTTACAAATTCAGCAGCATAAATATATCCTAAAACCATCAAGAAACCGGGTGGCAAAGCATGACAAGTGAATCAGAAATGTGTTCTCACACCTCCTTGCTTTCAACCGATCAAACATCATTCAGTATGATGTGACAGCAAGATTAACACTGACCTGAAGCCATCAACTCCACAGAGCCCACCACCAGGCTGTCATAGATTTGTCCTTTGATCCTCCCGGTGAGTGTCTTGTACTTCAGCGGGTCCTCGGATACAAGCACCATCACCTGTGAGAAGGTGTAACCGCCGATGGAGAAGGCGTGGATGAGCAGCGGCCGCGACGCAAAGCGGTCACTGTGCAACAACTCCAGCAGCTTCTTGCCGTGTTGCAAACTCCAACGAGGCCATAGGAATTCTTGTACCTGCAAGCACAGATAGATAGATAGATATTTAGAAAGACAGACAGATAGATAGTCCTTTGTGTTTTTGCACTTGTGATCTGCTGCAGCCATTGTCTGTAACTCACATGTGCCCGGAATATTCTGCAAATAAAACCTTCGAAAGCCCTGTTCATCGTCTCCAGCCTGTATTCGGATAACCAATATTCTCACTACCCGAAATTAAACAAACACGTAGAGGGAGAAAGGCCACCCTTCCTCCAACAATAGATACCTCACTCTCGACTACGAGGACATCAAAGCCGGTGCGGAGGTAGATGTCGCAATATTTGGCTACAGCCTGGGGACGTGCGCCCAACCACGGCAGCATCAGCGTCAGAGGTTTCTGGTCCTCGTAGGTGTGATCTGATGGCACGGGTGCAACATGTTCATTCGTGTAGAGGGTGACATGTTTACTGAGGCGCAGGCAGGAGAAGCTTCGTCGCAAGATGCTCTTGGTCAGCATCTCTGATGCCGCTGCCGGGGCACCCGGTGGACAGGGAGGAACAGGCTCCAGAGGGCTTGAGAGACATTATAGTCAGTTGAAAATGTGAAATTACATTATGAATGACAACACTGGCAATATTAATTCGCAAAGAGGCAATGTAAGTACAAAAAAATAATAATAATTTGATAATTGTTTTACATATTGCCCTGCAGGTAACGCTTCTCATCCATGACATGGGAATATCACAAGCAGTATCCAAGGAGCATTTAAAATGAGTACAAGCCAGAGGTGTTTGACGGTGAATGACTATTACAAGACAATGTTTGATATATTGTTGCCTAGAGATGTCACTGACGCCCAGATAAATACAGAGACACATAAAATAAAACATAATTGTTTTCGGTAGTGCTCAAGTATTAAGAAGGAACCATGTCTTGCCAAAAAAATCAATATTGAAGTGTTGGTGACGTTTGCCAAATGACGAAACTTCCCATGTGAAACTACAATCGGACGGTTTGCCCACTATAGTTTCCTGTTAACATTAACGTTACACTGTGATGTACTGTCTAGTTAATGCCTTCATTATCGTTATTTTCGTGTACATTATGCGGCATGAGCGAGCAAGTCGTTTTTATTAGGTCAGAATCAATGTCGAGTCTTTCTGCTAGCGTTCGTAAAGTTACACGTTTTGAAAACGATTGCAGACCTTGTCGGCGACAGTCCGTACTGCTGTTAGCAGTTATTGTCAAAAAGTTCAAAAACTTCAATTTAGCAAAAACAACCAAACAGCAAATGATACTGTATTTTAGTCCTTTTTTTTCGTGAAAATTTTTTGATATGCCCTGTTTCATAACTGTAAGGCTTATAGAAACATGGTTGATAATGAACTGTCAACATTTGTACATACCAATTTTCTCTCCTGGTCATCTCGGTGTTCGTATTTTAATCTATAACAAACAAATGAACATAAAATATGTTCAAATATTCACAGTTTCGGCACTAATTACAAAAAGTAAAAAAAAAAATAAAGTCTTCCTAACAAGACAAAAGCGGGGTAAAGCCGAACTTTGGGAATTTATTCTTCCTCATGTTGCATCATGCGCTTCAAAGCCTACAAGCGCAATGCTGCTGCCCCCTTTAGAAAGGAAACGAAAGGGAAACCAAACTGTCGTCCGAAATAAACACTGGAGTTGACGTTTATTCAAAAATTGTGCATTTGACATGTATGAGAGCTGTAGGACGTAAGGGAGATTGCGGACGGAGGACGAATGCCCGGTTGCCTACCTGCCTCGGTTGGATGGCCCCTCTGAGTTAAGAGATGAGTCCACTGCTGGAGCGTGCGTGAAATCACCTGTCAACTTAAATTGAAAAGGGACTACTGTATTTAACTTGATTATCTAAACTATGTTGTTATACAATAAAATATATTTCAATGTAATGTTTGCGCCTGAACTTCCGAGCGTCAGCACGTCACGAAAGTCTTCGTGATACACGAATGGTAAACTGTCATCATTGAACTATGTGAGCAATGTTTGTGGTTTCATACTTTATAGTTCATGTAGCACGTAATATTAAATGTGCTTTCTTCAGAAACGGTTCTTTGATTTGCTTTACTTACCAGTAGTCAAATATTTAGCGCTAGTCAGGTGTCACATTTGGCGTCTGTGACGAATATTTTGAACAACAGCCAAAATAATGATTTCAGTGTTTCGAGATCCTCCTCGTCTTCGAATTTAGAATTACTCCTGCAAAGGAGCTACAATAAAGAGGTTAAATTAGTCGGAAAGACGAGGTTAATTCCTTTGCTTTTTTTTTTTTTTTGCATTCTGAAAACATTTTGAGTTTTGCATCAAAAGATAAATACGACAAAAAGTTGAGAATTCCAGCTTTTAATTCATGGTGTTCAAATCTAAATGTGTGAAACAACTGAGGACAGATCACCTTTACTTTGAAGCCACCCATTTTTCAAGTGAGCAAAAGTATAGGAACGGACATTATTTATTATTATTTATATAAATATTTTATATATATATATAAAATGTGTGTGTGTGTGTGTGTGTGTGTGTGTGTATATATATTTGCTACATGTATTCCATCATTTATCCTTATTTTACATTTAGTAATTTCATTTTTCAGATTTTGGCAACAGGATAAAGAAAGCCCCTTTTCGCCTAAGGTATTGTTGTCCCTGACTTTGCTTGTGCAGCTTTGTTGCTGCATCTTGTTGTCATTCCCGGTGGGATCCCACCCTCCACCGGGGTCCCCGCTGACTTTGTCTTCGCTGGATTACGATTTATCCAAACAGCAACCCCAATGGATTTAGACCACCAAGTGTTAGGCACCGATCATTTGGTGGCGTCTCTGGCTGACCTCATGTGTTTAGCCTGCCATTGTTCCTTTCCGGTCGCCTTACTCACGGCTGGCTTGGTGCTTTCCTGTACTGTCGCTCAACAACAGATGGATCAAACGGAAGGAAGGTCCCATTTTCACTGCACTTTACCAGCTGTGTAAATCTACTGAAATGTTGTATTTGCCATCTCTTACGCAACTACTTTTCTGATTACTTTAATTTTACTCTCAACATTTGGCAACAGATCATTCGATAACATTCAGCACCTCTCATTATATATTGTGACAATATACTGGACAAGAAAGAGACTAAAAAGTGTCATTTGAATTTGGCAGAACCTGAATATGCTCAGTGGATATTTGTTGTATGATGAGTGCAATCTTAAACATGGGCGAGCCAGTGGAAGGAGCGAACTTGTAACTTAGTTTTACATCCAAACTTATGTGGATCAACATCTATTTTAGAACATCCCAGGGAATTGAATTAGGCCACGAAGTCAGTGGATTAAACCCCCACCCCACCCTGAATAAATGCACTAATTATGAGCCAATTTGATGATGATGGACGGACCCTTACTGTTTTTCGATGGCAAATGCAGGAATTGATCATCATCACTTTGATACGAAGCTATGCCTGCCTTATAGATGTTTGTCCAGGATACCTGCTTCAAATTTGGGCTCGGTGAGATTAATTCTCATCTCAATAAAAGCTCTGATATTTACCCCAAATTTGAACCAAAATGGCCTACTTCCTGTTCGGTTCCCTGGATGGGTCTATGAGAGTGTTTCATTTGCTCTGTTGTGATAGACCAATTTTGTGACAATTGTTGAAACTCGTATTGTGAGAAAATGTAATATAATGTAAGCAGGAAGACAAAAGGTGGACATCTAAGGTATTGCCTGTTGTTCTGAAGTAGGTGGAAGCAATAAATAAAGATATTATAATCTACATTTATTGCAGCATTCCTATACAATTAGTGCATGTGGGAATTATAACATTGAAAGTGATATACAATGACATGTTGATAAATTATGAAAATCTCAAACCTGTTATTATGCATAGTATGGAAGTATACATGATATATTCCAATGAAGTCATATTTGAAAAATTTGTACAAATTACAAGGCATGAATATCAATCATAAGATGTACAGTGTCAGGCTTAATTTGCATAACATGTATATGTGTAGTACATATGAAAAATATTGCACAGCGTCCAGGAATAATTTTCGCACTTCAAGGGGAATACTTATTTCAAGTGAGGACCTGAACTTCCTCAGGAAAACAGTACAATCTACAAATGTCCTTATACACAGCATTTATGTTGGTTTTCCATTGCAGTTTGTTCAATCGTACTTGCAGTCATGTTCATAAGATGAAGACTACAACAACAACATCTCAAAATCGTCCCAATGATTATAATAATGTTAAAGTGCACTCAGTAGGATCTTTACTTGGTTGGCTATCATGCCTTTGCTATTCAAAGAGAATGTTGTTCTTTGCATGAGCTGCATGATTGCTACTTTAGCACAAAGGCCACAACGGCATCAGCTGTCAATATCATCAAATGCTGTGTATTGATCTACTGTGGTTAGGCAACAGTCGGCTACTGCCCGCCTTTGTGGCGAACGGTTGAGAACAGAAAAAGTGTTAGCAGTCCTACTACTAAAATGGTTCATATCTTGGAGAGCTTTTCGAGCTATACAGTACAAAGATACAAATAAACTATTTCCAACTAAAATAACATAATTTCTCTTCAAAACAGTGGTGAGGGGTGTGCAGACGGGATTCGGCTGCTGTTCAGAGCAGGGGTGGAGCTAGTCGAGTGGGATGAAGGGGAGTTGGCTAGTGGCCACCCCAACAGCTTGAAAAATCCCAACCAATTTGTCGTATCACCTTTTATAGAAAGCTATTATGTTGCAGTTTTTCAAAATGACTATAAAATAGAAATCATACATAATTACTTGCTTAACTGATTTAAGTGTGTTTAATAAAAGTAGAAGAATTTGAAGGTGGCCCTTGCCTCCTTCCATTTTTACATATGCAGCTCTCAAAACGTTTGGACACTCCTGGCTCCGGGTCTAAAGACAGAATTAGGGTTTCAAAGTATCGTTTCAAGGCAGGGTTAGGCATTCAAGTTTGGGTTTCAAAGTTGGGTTTCATGCAGGGGTTAATATTCAAATTAGAGTTTCGGGTTTGTTTTTCAAACAAGGGTTAGGGTTTTGAGATACGATTCATGTTTTAGAATATGGTTTCATGTCAAGATTAAAAACTGAAGTTAGTGTTGCAACCCTACCCTACTTTGAAACTCTGGTTAATCAGGCTACTTTTTTCAAAGCCAAGTTTCATGTCGGGGTTCGGTATTTAAATTGGGGTTTCTAGCTGTGATTAATACATTTTCATTAAAAAACTGAACTGTTCTTAAGTAGTGAGGTTTTTTTTCTTTTTTAATTTACCATGATACCACGCTTTGAGAGCACAGATGTAGGGCACTTTCAGTATATGGAGTGAGTGGGCCTTATCTGCAGGAGGTGGG
>CAAKHF010009967.1:16697-45525 GCA_901007745.1 Hippocampus kuda | reverse complement strand
AATTTTATACAAGTGATTATTCTGAACCACAATGACAAAAATGTGATTAAAAAAAGCATTGATTGTATTATGGGTCATTTTTCACCCACCTATGGAAGAGTGTAGGGTCCAGTCACTCATGCATCTAAGGGTTAAAAAACTGAACTGTTCTTAAGTAGTGAGTTTTTTTTTCTTTTTTAATTTACCATGATACCACGCTTTGAGAGCACAGATGTAGGGCACTTTCAGTATATGGAGTGAGTGGGCCTTATCTGCAGGAGGTGGGGTCTACAAGCGTGTGTGCGTATGTGTACAGAACAAAAAAGCACACTACGCAGTGAGAGTGCAGTTATGCAGTGATCCAGTGTTGGAAGCAGCAGAGTGGGCTACCGATGAGGTAAGAATACTGAAACAGGCACACACTCTTCCACCCTATTCTCGCCATTCTTGTGTTTTTTAAATGTCTGCGTTTTTTTTGCTTCTAGGTGGAACAAATCATCAATCCAAGATGTGATAAGTGGGATTTCATAGACCCTGACCATGCTTTTTCAGTGGAATCTTTTCCTTCTGTCATGGCTTCTTTCATTTCGTGCCGCGCTGCTAACCGGAGAACATCCCAAGGGATCCTCACGGAGACCTTTTGATTCTGGTTTGGGCGAAAACATGCTTGAACGTTCTTCAAGTCCATTTGTAAATTGGGATTTCGGTCGACAGGGAGTTCTCGGCGAGTATGGTGATGTCGAGGAGGTTTTGCAGACAACGCCGTCACATCGAAGGGACGAGGGACCGGAGATCCAGAGTGCTGCAGAAGTTACGTTTTCAGTAGCTTCTTCAACAGATGGAGTTATGCTGGACTTTTTCCCAAGTGGGCAGTATGGTCCAGACCTTAAGTCCAACAAGGAGAACAGTACTTCTTCACTTGTAGCCACTGGCAGACCAGGAAAGGCCGTTACGACAAAAGCTGGATTTGAAGATGTGGCCCCGATCAGAGGAGCTAACACAGAGACAGAAAGAGGTAAAGTAAACCGGAGGACAGGCATAAAGCCATGCCATGAACAGCAATTGCAAGTAATTTATGTTACGCTTTTAAAAAAATTGCCTTCTGTATATTAGCAATTTAACCCTAATTACACCACAAACTATGATCTCAAAGATCAATTAAACGTTCTCAAAGGATACCCATTTCTATGCCTTTCTGTGACTCCTCCAGTCTCTATTGCGATCTGCTAAAACGTGAAGAGCATGGAGGAGAGGACTGTGTATACTTATGTATAACTTCAACAATACTCCCTTGATGCCAGTTACTACTTTCCTACTAGCCAGGCCTTTGGCACCATCTTAGGGTGTTGCAGAAAACAGCATACTGACTGTCAGTCCTTTAGTTTTGGATTCAGACCGACAAACGTGCTAACTGCCTGCCTGGCGGACATCATTCCTCTCGCTTTCCGTCATGTCAGCGTTGGAGGTATTGTAGGACATACTACGAGGAGCAATCTTACTTTATGGCTCGACAAGTTGGGGCTGAAGCAGCAGAGTGACCAAGCAGTTAAGCATGGTTGCATCACAGTTCTGAGGTTCAGGGTTTGACTTTCTCCCATATTCCAAGAACATGCATTCATTGAAGAGATTGAAATTTCGCTTGGTGTGAATTTGAATATTTGTTTATTTGCGTCCTTGTTGGGATAGGTTCCAATTCACGCGGAAGCCTCATGAGGACAACCGCAATAAAAAATGGATGGAAGCCAAGTATAGTTGTGCCTGCTCTTGCAAAAATTGTTCTGTTGCCCTCATTAGAATATTCTCTGTCCAGATGTGACAGTTTTACAATGCACTCTGTTGAAACAATTGACATTCATCGGGGGCAAATTGCCAGGAAAAGCACTTGATGGCATTGCCGGATGAGCAATCCATTTACTATGACAGAGGACAAGAACTAGGACACATTCCATTAATAACCACGAATAAATCTGAGCATGACCATTCTTTTTTTATGAATGAGGTCCACATCACTTCTCAGTGTCTCTCCAAAATGATTCAATAACAACATACAACCCCTCAGTATATTAATAGCCAGGCAAAACGGGAGCGTCGGAGAAGTCGATATTGTCTCACTTGCATGTGCACTCATTACTTGCGCTTGCTCCCCACGCTCTGTGTGACCCACTTACAAGCCTGTTCTGTTTTATAATGCATTATTTTAACATACTCCACTCCATTTTCTGTACTGTTTCCTCATAGTGAAGACAATAATGGAGGCCATGCACAAGTCTTGATCCTTCCCGCACTCACTTCTTATAAAGTGCTTTCCAGGCTTATAAAATATCTGACATGCTTTCATCATCTCCAAAACATCAGTATATTGTTCCTCTTATTTTTATAGCGCCGCTGAAATTAGCCCGTTTTGAGAGGCAGTCCTGTTGCATGCAAATGAGCCACTGCTTGATTGTCTTTGGATAGAGGCAATACTTTATCACCAAGCCGAATAATTTTACTTGCCAAGGAGTGCAGCAGATCCAAGCATTCGTCACATGCCGCAGACACTGCTGTTAAGCTGATCGAGCCAAATATCGATAATATCAACCAACATTGGTCTTAATGTTAAACAACATCAATGTCACAAGATCGATACGTGAGTTTGTGTTTTGAATTTCGTTCAGTGACTGTAGGTATGAATGACTGTAGTCATTAGCCACTCCAGGGTGTGTTCTCCATCATCCTAAAAACATATATTTTGAAGACTGCCTGTGCTACGATCGTGTACTAGAATATTGAATCCTAAGAATAGAGCTGACACACGTGAACAGACAATACAATTTTATTCGAACACAAGGAAGCACAACATTGTGATCGAGAATGAAGCAACTAGCGAAAAACGACATAGACAAAAGGTTGACGTAAAAAACTCAAGCTACAGAAAATTATCGGAGGTGTCTGTGTGAAGCACAACAAGAGCTTATCGCTTGATATAGAACTGATCAGAGGGATGACTAAACAGGAAAACAATCAACATGGATATGCGGCGAAAAGATAAAAACACAACACATTCTGATCGGAGAAACCAAATCAAACAAACAAAGGCCTAATCATACTAGAAAGGTTCTAAGACTAGAAATGCAAATTCAAAAATCAGAATCTAAACCACACAGGTTTAAGGAAAAAAACAGAAATGAAACCAAAGGTATCAAATGCACTAGACACCACAAGTGAGGCTACAAAATTAGACTCCAAAGTTGACAATATTCTGACAACTAGCTCCTTTCAATCTTGCGCTTGTGAACCTAACCAATGATAAAGTCGAACGAACAGGTGTGCACCAGAGGCACCGCCCACATCCCTGACCAGACACTAGAAATGTAGCCGTTTCTTTCAGTACAAAAACAGGTTCAAGAGCTCATCTTGAACTCACATGTTCTTGTCTTGTTGTTCGACAGATGATGACCGGCAACTGCCCAAGACCAGTGGTCCTCTTCAGACATCAGTCACACCCTGTGAGACAACAATCCCAACCTGGACTCCCATGTACCAGGATGAATTTCCACCCAGTGACTCCCTGGGTCCCTCTCTGGATCATAGTCCTGCCCTTTTTGTTCCTCTGTACTCGGACTGGAACACTGCCCTCGCCACATGGGGATTTGCCTGGGAAGCCCACATCTACGGTCTTGGTTCCGTTTTTACAGTGTTCAGCCTGATCTCAGTGGTCTGCTTGTTGGGCCTCCCCTTCCGCTGTCCATCTGGAAGCCCCTACTTCGCCCTGCTGCACTTATTTCTCGTCGGTTTCACCGGAATTCAGGCTTTCTGCTTGCTCTATGACGCTTACAAACATCAAGACCGCCTTCCTCCTCTGAGTTCTCTGCTGCTCTCCCAGCTTCCCTTCCCTTGTCTGATATCCGCCTTCTCCCTGGCCTTCTTCCTTCTTTCACTGCGCTCTCGCAAGCGTCTTTCGCTTTCGCTCGCCATCTCCCCCTCGCTGTCCGCCCTTCCCAAACCTTGCCTCCTGCTCTCTTTATCCATGGTGCATTTTGGTGTTTCTCTTGGATGCATTGGCATTCTGCAGCTCTTTCACAGCCTCCCCACTATCATTCTCCTGGTCCCTCAGGGGGTCTTTGTGTGCTTAACACTTTTCCTCTCAAGCTCCTATGCCATCTTTTACTGTCTGATACACGTGGACACCAAACACATTTATCGGCTGGATGACAATGGGGAGTGCGGAGGATCTCCTGAGATGATGCATCCCGCAAGTTGCCCTTTTGCAAAAGTGGAAGACTGGGGTCGGGCAGCAGGTGCCGGAGTCGGGGCTTCTTTGTGTTTGCTAGGATGCGGTGGCCTGCAACTCTATGGAATCTTGCACGCTCTTGGTTTAGGCGGAGTTGAAAGCTACGGCTTCTTGCCCTGGCCTTGGTGGGGATATCAGATCGGATGCCGGCTGTGTGAAACCGGAGTTTGCCTTGGTTTGTCTCTCATTGGCACGCATCCTCTGTTCTGTCACAAGTCTTTCAAGGCTCATCCCAGGCCAGGGTCTTGGTCTCGACTGTCCTGCAGCTCACCCTCGCGTGGGATCACCCTACCCTCTCTGGGCCATGCAAATACACACGTAATTTCCTGGTCGCAAGAGAAACCACAAAAGATGGTAGAGTATGGTGTCTCGACAAAGGGACCGTCGGAGGTTCTTCCTCTTGGCTTGATGTTGGAAACTCCTGCAAATGGGCTTGCCTCTACCTCTTTGCCAAACCAAGCTCAGACTGCTTTACTACCGACACCCGCAAGCCCAGCGCACAAGCCTAAATATGAAGACTTCCAGCTCTCCTCCCTCAGTTTACGGGCCGACTCCACTGTGGACCTACAGCCTCCATCTCCAATAGACTTGTCCCGCAGCATCGACCAGGCTCTCTTTAGTGAATCCCTATTCACTCACAGCATATTTGGCGTGCCGAGACTTTTCCCTTGTTCCTCCAGCCATTCCCTGGGCTCTCCCAAACAAGGCACATCAAAACAAGGGCCTGCCTCTGTGGAAAGTTCTCTTTATCGAACCTCTTCCTGTGGAGACCTGGATCAAGAGAACAATTCCAAACCTTCCCAGCCTCACGGCATACTGAAATCCCACAACAAAGCACCCGTGTCATCTGAGCAGTCTGATTGGAAAGGAAGCATGTCTGGTTCAACTCTGGGCCTGTGTAGCAAAGCCAAGGAGACAAGAAAGCTCCGCTCCAATTCCTGGGCAAACAGGGGGCAAATCATGGCACAGAACAGCCTCCCATGTGCCATTCCGCACTTGTCATACTACAGACGTTACCGAAGCTTGAGCGTCGCTTCCAAGGATGGCCAAGTATCCGGACGACTGATGGGAAGTAAAAACTTGAGCGAGAGCAAGCAGCTGGAATGGGATCTGGCCGTGCAAGCGGAGTTCGTCAACGTATGCAAGCAAATTGACGCTATGAGCATTTGCAGTGACACCATCGAACTGTAGACAGTTAGTGAAGTCTCTGGATGCGATTTGAATCACGTGTAATGCGTCAAAATTATATAGATAAATGTAAAAAAATCTATAAAAAATAGACTTGTTTAACAGAGAAATATCCAGAGCAAATAATCCGGAAATTAGGAAGGCACAGCTACATCTAAATAACACACACGTGGAGAGAAATATTTCATTGAATTTGTTATAAAGTTGATGATTGTGGATTACAGCAATCCTAAACATTAACCATCTGAAGAAAATGGAAGACAACATACACAATCAACATTTTTTTCACATGTGTATTAAGAAAGTCAATTTTATTATTATTATTATTAATTTCTGGCCCTGAAATTCATTTTTCCATTCATGTTTAATAAGACTACATGATGAGGGTTTTTAAAAAAAAAAAATTGGACTCCTAAAATAAACTTTTCAACCACATTTTAAGTTATTGAGGTGCATTTGTGTAGATTTTTTTTTTTGCAGTATATAAATCTTAACTTATTTTCCTTCCATTCTGAAATTCTATTGTACATATTTAATATAGTAAAGAGAAGATTTCTTGAGTCAATTTAATCATGCTAATCACTGCAGCAAAAGGGCAACGCTACAGCTATAGTTTTGTCTTATACTGACAGGTTGCTTTTTCGAATTTAGTGACATTTTTCTTTTCATCATGGTAACATTCATTGGACATAAAATTAGGTACACTTCTGCAATCTAAAGGAATTAAATACAATAGCAACAATTGTCTCCTTCGTGGTAGCAATGCTCAGTTTTGATTTACACTGTTGAAGAAATGTGTAAATCATACTGACCTCATTTTTATCCATAGAATAAGCAAAATATAAAAACTTGCTTTTAATAAAATGAAATGCACGATTACATGAACAATCTTTAAATTATTTTTCCAATTATCGTCTCTGACATTGTCAAAGAAAATCAAGTGTCAGAACAAGAACTTTTTGTCAGTCAGTGTGCTCTATTTAATCAAGAAAAAATGTGCACGTTCCAGCAGTCTTACACACACACACACACACACACACACACACACACACACACACACACACACACACACACACACACACACACACACGCACACACACGCACGCACACGCACAAAACAGTCCCTTTTACAGCACAAGCAGCAAATACACATGATTACACATTTGTACAAGTTTGCTCTTTAGTTCCCTCTGTTGTCATAGGCAGCCCATTTTATATCGAGTACACCAGATGATCCTGAGAGAAGTTTCAGACGACCATTGGAAGAAAAGACCCTGAATTAAACAGTGCAAGTGAGATACTCATTGAGGAATGTACAATGTTCATTTTTCTCCAATAATGAAAAAAGACTTTTTTTCAATAAAATTATGTTTGTGGTGTCTTACTTTCATGATTAAAAAGAAAGTTACATTTTCAAAGTACAAATTGTTATTCCTTTTTATCGACCTGAGTTTCTAGGCAATACACACTCTGTGGACACTTAATTACATACATCCATACGATCCAAAGTCCCCTCTCTTTATTATGCTGTGCATTTTTGCGCCACTGTAAATTGTGATAATAAGCGGATTGTTAAATTAATATAAAAATAATAGCATTATTATCATTTAATTTCCATTCATTTATTGCCATACAGTATAGATTTTATCGATACCGTTCTTGATCGCAGTGGATTGTGTATACCAGGGTTGCGCAATTTTGATTTGATTGTATTTTTCATAGTATAAGTGGCACTGATTTTCATAGTTTTATACTCAGATGCAACTTGAATATATTAAAATTAGGGCTCAAACTGGCACCCCAAATCCCCGTTCCCTAATCGTGTGGACGACAACAAACGAATTCCGGTTGGATGAAACTTTTGTCTCTAATTATGAAAACGTTTTATCTTTAAATTTAAAATGTCTTACCTTTTCGAGAGTCCTGCATCACATTTTGGCCAAAGGTAAAATCCTGGTCGGTTAATTAGCCTTTTGGTGCCGTAAATAGCAAATATTTGTTGTGGCAGATGGTACAGAAGCGATTCGTCACACATTAGTTTCCATGACTACTTCCTCCATGACACATTTACTTGCGGCATTCGCATAGTAAAGAAGGTGACGGTAATGCACCAAAAGTACTTGTCAAATGCCTAAAGGAAGAAATGCAAGAAATAGAAGAAGATGAAGAAGTTGTCATAGCAACTAAGGGATTGGTAGTTTTGCATGCGGCTTCCGTCATCGAAAAAAATGAAATTTATGCAATCATCTATAAAATAGTTTTAATTTGACTGATTATTTATTTGTATTTATGTATATTATTTCAACTATTGAATAAGATGAATGAATGAAGCATTCATAAATACATTTTAACTAACCAATCCTTGTGGGGGGAGGGGGGACCAACTAAATTCAAGCAGCACATTTACAAAACTCACAATAATGTAAATGCTTGGTGGGCTGCATTGAACAAAACAGAGCAGGCCCGATGTGCCCGGTGGGCCACAACTTGTCCACCCCTGCTACAGGTGTACCGCATGTTTTGACAGAAGAGTATGTCAAAGCTTCGTGCAGTGGGACACACATATCCCAATTTTTCAAAATGTGAGACCCCGAACATGGCAAGGAAGAAATCAGGTCGCAAAACTATTTTGCCAACGTCTGTTTGTTCTTTAGAAGAAATCATCCAGAAAAGTTCATGAGAGAAACAAAGCTGTGCATGATGTCCAGAAGACAGTTATTATGAAACATGAAGGAGAGACTTTGGTGGCCTGTTCAGGTGTGCGTCCTTCGTCTGTTCAGCAGGGCTGGGGCGGGAACATCCGGTCCCGAGCGGGCGTTTCCCTTTCCTCCGGCCTCAGTAAAGTCGTTTCTCGTAACTGCAAGTGATGAAAAATGAGTGAAAATGGAAATTCTCCTCTGTGGTGAAGACATCATTTCACTCTATGTCACACGAGTGATTCCCAACCTCTGTGCCATGGAAGATGATCCTATTTCACTTAATTGGACATAAAAATCTTAATTCCTATCCAACAAATAGTGTTTCTTTGTTCATCTACATATGCCAGCAATCGAAAGAGACAGCCAGGATAAATCAATGGTCTTCCAGAAGATGGCAGAAGTTACAATTTGTCTGTGTATCCACCTGTTGCTTGAATTGCTTTGTGTTTCACAAAAAAGTTAATCTAAGATGACTACCCATGCTTGTTGCTTTCAGCACTAAATGGTTTGCTATTACCTTTAGATGGCACAAGATGGCGTCAAATAACCTTTTTTGTATTAGACAAAGCTGTGGCTGGAAAATAAATTGACTTTCCCCTCAGTTCAACATACCGTAGGTGCTTGGCACCAAAGTGCCATGAGATGGCGCCAAAGTAATAGTTTTTAAATTTGGATGACAAAGCCTTGGCCAGAGCACATACCGGTACAGTACTTTGAAAATAAGTGACTTTTTCGGCAAATAAGAGAGGGGGGAAAAGCAAAACAAAAAACGATCCTGAATATAGAAAAGCTTAATTCTTGTTTGGTGGTGTGCTGAGAGAAAATACATCCCTTGGCTCAATAAATGTTGGGAAACACTGTGTATTGTATTGGTGAGTAGACCAGTGAGAAACAGGCCATGGAATGTGCATGGAGATGGAGAAAAAGCTGCATGGGTGTACTTACATGGTACAAAAGAATATCTAATATGACAGCATGAGTGAGAAGAGGTAGAGAGAAGACAGTATGATGTTTCGCGGCCATTGCATTCAACGATAGGACTGAATAAGGTGAGCTCAAAACAAGGGAGGATTAGTGGGGGTCTGCCATAACGTCACATACAGATCATGATTCAAATTGGACCACAAATGCACATCACGCAATAGCAAAGGACAACTTTGCGGGCAAAAGTTTCTAAAAATACTTACGAGTGAAGGCCATGTACTCCGCCCTCCATTTGAGCAGACATTGTTCTCTTCTCGAACTTCAATTCTCCGGAATACATCATTGATCTGAGATGGAAACAACTCTGCATCAGAGGGAGGGAGGGTGGAAGGCAGTACCTAACTTCATCCGGCAGATGGTAATGTTTCTCTTTGTTTCCTATCGCTGATATTTAATTAAGGGGGATGTGAAATGCAAAATGGACTTATAAGTGCATGCTTACAAGTTGTTGGATCTCCGGAGTGTCTGGATGCCCACGCATCAAGTGTGACATTATATAACTAAATAAATCTTATCCACCCATTTCTGTCTGTGAGCAAGCCGTTTTGCATTTCAACCCCACTGTGACCTAACAGTGGAGCTAATTTTCGTAATAACAACCCCTACAACAAGTTTCAAAGCAACACGGTAACCACAGGCGCCAGATAGCCCCCAAAGACATAAATAGACCGCATGCCTGTTCTAAATATAGCTCACCAGTGATGGGGCATTGTGATTTCCAAGTACGGTAATTATGAAGAAGCAGTTGGTCCCTTTTTTAAAAATTTCTTACCGTAAAATTGACAAGCTCTTAGCTCCGATATCCTGGCAACCATGTTGAATGCCTGCAATGAGGTACGGCACAAATTTCTGGATGGAGCCTTTGTCTTGGACTGAGCCCGATACACCTTGAGCCACTTTCAGCTTGTCTCCCTCACTGGACACAGACAAAAAAAAAAAAAAAAAATGAAGCAATACATGTAAATTAATAGCATCAAGCGACAATGTTGGGAAGCAAGAAAGCAAAAGGCAGCCACTGGACCACCTTTGCTTACCTAAAGTAGCGTTTCTGACTATTGTTTTTCTCCATGGCATCCAAGGAGCCCATTCCTCTGTACTTTTTCAAACGTACCCCATCAGAAAAGAAATATTCTCCCGGAGCCTCGGTGGTTGCCGCGAGCAGTGAGCCCATCATGACTGAGCACAGAAAACAGCAGTAATAAAAATAGTCAAAACAACAACCCTCCCCATATAATGACATTTACACACCACTGAAAATTACAACCAGATTTACAAACAACCCGTGAAATTAAACACTCCCTTAAAAACAGCATTGCCACCTTAATAAAGGTAGAATTCTTGTTCGGGTCCATTTTACGATTGTGCAGGTGTACCTAATTAAATGGCTAGTAATTGTACCTAGCGACCAGTTTAGGATGTACCCCAGTTGGGGAAAGGCTCCAGCAACCTGACTGAGGACAACTGAAAATGGCAAATTTCATGTCGGCGGTGCGATGGTGGTCGAATGGTCAGCACGTCCACCTCACAATGCAGAGGTCGTGGGTTTGATTCCGGCCCCGCCCTTCCTGTGTGGCGTTTGCATGTACTCCCCGTGCCCACGTAGGTTTTCTCCAAGTACTCTGGTTTCCTCCCACATTCCAAAAACATGCACCGCAGTTTAATTGACCACTCTAAATTGTCCCGAAATGTGATTATGGGTGTGCATGGTTGTTTGTCTATGTGTGACCTGCGATTGGCTGGAAACCAGTTCAGGGGTGTACTACCCGAAGACAGCTGGGATAGGCTCCAGTATGCCCGCAACACTCGTGAGGATCAGCGGATCAGATAATGGCTGGATGGATGGATTTTATGTCTCACCCGTCGATGCTCCCAGAGCCAGTGCTTTGACCACATGCCCGACGGTCTGAATGCCCCCGTCAGCAATTACAGGCACACCAAAACGGCGGGCGTATTCTGCAACCTTGTACACCGATGTGCCTTGGGGCCGCCCGCATGCCATCACTGTGAGGCCAAAAATTAAATAGCAATCAATGTTTCAAAAACATGCTCTGCCATTAAAATCTGTCGTCTCTGATGGTGGATTTTTAAATGAGTAAAAAAACATTAAACTGAAAGTGTCCGCCCCCCACCCCAACCCTGCCCTCCCATTTCATTTTATTTTGTTAGTGGTCTGTGAACACATCTCGTGTGAGGTGCAGCAAGTTTCTCTATCAAGTGTGGACGACAAAGGGTGAGTTTATTGAAATCAACCACATGTGTTAAGTGCTTTGTGTGGCAATATGTGTTGTCAATTCAATTTGTACTAGCCCGTTATTCAAACGAGTATGCTAGCCTATACTATTGCTGATCCCCATTGGAAGGTGATTTGTTTATACTGAATAACTGAACTACTGAGTACAGTCATTTATGTAACATGGGTTTATGGTTGTGTACATGTTGGATGCACAGCGTTGATGCTTTGCTGATTAATAATTTTCTATGTTGTTATCGACCACATGAAAAAAATCTGTCCAAATGGAGACCCTGTCTGTGTCCACTTGAGCAGACACCTCTGTACAATGCTACTCTGAATATTTAAACTCCCGGTGATACCATACAACCTCTTTTTCTTGATCCTCTCTGTTTTAACCCAAGACGAATAAAATGGTTCCATGATTTACAATTATTTTTTGCGGCTTGAGAAGCAAGGCACAAAGAATCTTGGAATATGTGTGTGAAGTAGTGTGAAGTGTGTATCCTCCAAAAAACAGCCACTTGAAGGCCCAAATAGTGGGCTGCATTTGAAGAAGTTTTCAATTTGGAATAGCATGAGGATGTTATCAGCCAATAAAAGCAACCTTTGACTTGTGAATGATGAAGTCAACCCCACTTTTGTCATTGCAGGAACACAACGGCAAACGAGTGAATGTTCATGAACGCATTACACACTATCATTTACCTTCCTGGGTGATGCAGATGGAGCCGCAGCCCATGCCCACCCTGAGGGCATCCACGCCGGCATCAATGAGGTTTTTAGCCTGAGCAGCTGTTACCACTAAAAAGAGACAACCATGCAAAGAATTGATGACAACGCTCTGTCATGGAAGATCTCACAGTTTAAAAAAAAGCTCACCATTTCCTCCAACCACTTGGAGTTCGGAATACTTCTGCTTGATGTAGTTGATCATGTTGATTTGGTAAACTGAGTTACCCTGGGAGGAGTCCTAGTAAGAAAAAATGTTTAATGGTAGGGTGAGTCAGGTTTAACCCTTCTGCGCTGACTTTTTTTAACGACACATCAGAAAAAAGGCTCCATAATGGAATGGTGGCTTTAAAGTGTAATATCAAAGTCATTTCTGAATCCTTTTTTTTCTTGCGACCACTCAAAATGTTCAGTGGCGTCAGACCTATCCATACATATATAGTTTCTATTTACTTATTTAGGTTGGTACCCTCTATGGACATCAAAGCAATAAAAAGCAGTATTGTGCTATGGGTATAAGTAACTATCATCTACATATAAGTAAAAAACAAAAACATTGAATTTGGAATATTCAATATGGACAAGTTAGCGCCTTCAAATGTTAATAAATCATGACATCATTTTTGTTTGTTCGTCAACAGTCCTATTTTGGGACGTTTTGGTCCAGAAGGGTTAAGCCTTTCATGGACCAATAATGAAAACCTGTAACCCGCTAACGTGATAAGCTGTCCACTGTCATAACCACTGTCCCTTAAAGGGTTAAAGTAGCGTTTGCCAAAGTGTGGTCTCTAAGAAACATCAAGTGGTTCAACTGAACTTAGTAATATTTTAAAGGAAACATAATTAAAACAGTTCTCGAGTGTTGCCAATAACCTGAAAAAAAAAATTGAGAAACGCTGGTTGAAAATAATTTCTTATGTACTGCTTGTTATTTGCTGTACAAACTTGAGTTTGATCATGGTGCTGTGGAAACTCACCAGGACCACCACATCCACCCCCGCCTGCATGAGGAGGTCCAGTCTGTACTTGTCATCGTCCCTGGTGCCGATCGCTGCCCCGCACAGCAGCTGCTTGCGGGAGTCCTTGGAGGCCAGAGGGTAGTCTCTATTCTTCTTCAAGTCAGTCCTGGCGATGATGGCCACCAGCTCGTCACTGTCGTTGACAATTGGAAGCTTACCTAAAAATGTGACAAAACATGTGTGTTTTGGGGTTCAAGCGTTGATGACGTTATTGTGCGTCTCCCATAGCCCGTGTTTACCTTTTTTGCTCCGTTGAAGAATGTCATTGGCCTCCTTTAGTGTGACACCAGCCGGTGCGACAACGAGATCCTCCCTTTTTGTCATTGCCTATAAAAATAGGTCAGCCTGAATCTAAATGTCACATATTTAACATTTCTATGATCTCAATTTAATAAAAGGAATAAATACCTCCTCTAGGGGTCTGTCGTGGTCCTTCTCAGACAGGAAGTCAATGTCTCTAGAGGTCACGATGCCGACCAGCTTGCTTCCCATCTTGCCGGTCTCTGTAACAGGGATCCCAGAGAAACCGTGGCGGATCTTGGCCTCGAACACGTCGCCTACCGTGTGTCGGGGGCTCATTACGACGGGGTCCGTGATGAAGCCCTGCTCAAATTTCTGACAAGAAAAAAATTTGCCAGAGCAAAGCATCAGTTGGTTTTAAGCGTGGTTTCACAGAGTCATTTTTTAAAAACGCTTTCACATTCGCACCCTTCTTTTCCGTCTTGCGAAATGGTTTATAAAAGAGAAGATTTGGTCCAGACAAAACCAAAATAGAAACGTGAACAAGCAGAAAAGGGACTCCGTCTTCTTTGCATTCATATTGAAAGTTGATTCCATCGGGTTAGCATTCGTACTTGCCCTCCAAAAGGATCCAGTTCCTTCTTTGGGGCCTTAGCAAAACTAATGGCAATACCAAGTGTCAAATCTTGAGCACTTTGTGTTCACATTTCATAGGTTAAGTGAACCGTACAAGGACTTGAATAAAACCTGTCGCTCCACTAGGGTTTGAGTTTGTTTGAAGCATTTTCAGGCTTATTATTCAATCTCATTCCATACGTATATTTCACTTTTTCAGGATCAAATCAGTTCATTGCTCTATTTCTACCCGATTTTCTTTCATTTCATACAGTAACAAGCCCAAGAGAACTGAAATACATCTCAACCAACCACATGGGAGAAAAGGTGGTGTTCACGCGAGACCAAACTACCCACACCAATGCAGAACACTCGCTAGAATTTTAAACAGACTGGGTGCTACACAATACATTTCACAAAGTACATGTTACTCTAAAAAGACTATATTTGGTCCTAGTCTAAACGGAGTAAAATGTTAACTATTCAGAGTAAATTTTACACAGAAAAAAAAGCATGGTCATCTCCCAACCTTAAGATTGTGGGTTAATTCCTCATCCCTTGAGTGACTGTTTTTTTTTTTTAATAACATAAACTAATATTATGCAAGTAAAAGTTACTCAAAAACTCTCCTTGTAAAATTTACTCTAGACTATTTAGACTTACACCAAATATTGACTTTTTAGAGGAAAATGTGTTCTATGAAATGTACTGTGTAGTATGAAAGAACCCTGGAGGTTTGGACGTGCTAAAAGGATCAAGGCCATGTTCATTTTCATCCATCCATCCAGCCATCCATTTTCTGAACCGCTCTATCCTCACAAGAGTCACGGGGGGTGCCAGAGCCTGTCCCAGCTGTCTTCGGGCAGTAGGCAGGGGACACCCTGAACCGGTTGCCAGCCAATCGCAGGGCACACAAACAAGAACAACCATCTGCACTCACAATCACACCGAGGGACAATTTTGAGTGTTCAATCAGCCTGCCATGCATATTTTTGGAATGTGAGAGGAAACCGGAGTACCCGGAGAAAACCCACGCATGCCCGGGAAGAACAAGCAAACTCAACACAGGAAGGCCGGAGCCGGGATTAAACCCACAACCTCTGCACTGTGAGCGCTAACCACTGGACCACTGGGCTGTCCTATGTTCATTTCAGTCAGTTACATTTTTAATTTTTTCGGGGAAAACTTATGTACTGCTTATCAACAGGGAAAATGTGTGATAACATCCTGCAATTATCATTTGAGTTGCAGCATCACTTCATGGCTTCATATCTTACCTTGACTTTGCGCACCTCATTGGCCTGGAACTCAGCCGTACAGTTATGATGAATGATTCCAATCCCACCCATCAACTGAAATCGGCCAAACAGAGACAGCAGATACTATTTTTAGATTGAGGAAATCAGAGGATAAACCGGATGAAAAAAAAAAAAACATGCCACATGAGCACCAGGCTGCACTCACTGCCATAGCGATGGCCATGGATGACTCTGTGACTGTATCCATGGGAGACGAAATGAGAGGTGTCTTCAGTGTGATCTTCCGTGTCAGTGCAGAGGTTAGGTCCTATCAAAAAACGCAACGCAAGTGATGCAATACCATATGAGGTTGTCACACGAAAGTGATTGTATTGTCACAAAAGTGTGTGAATTGATGCTTAGCAATTTGCAACTATCCCATGCACAGACCACATCGCAGAGGTGCATCTGCAACACATTTGTGAATCAAATGTGTTTCATTGTTTCAAACCCCAGACCATAAGAGAGCAAAGTCATTTGCCTGAGGTCGGGTGACACAGGTGTGGGATTGTAGCAAGCACCTGCTCTCAGACAAACAACTCATCTGACTGTGCACATGAAAACAATGTAAATTCCCAACAGAGTTGGCAAAAGTGAAAACAAGGAGAGGCTCATAAGCAAGCGATAGTGCCGATGCAGATCGTGTGTGGTGAGACTGTTAATGGTCAACTTTTCACAAAATGAACCGTGGTCCGTGGTTGTGGATACTCACCACCTCCTCGGAAGTAAAATCGATGAAACCAGGCAGAATCAAGAAGTCACTGAGAAGGGAGACAAAATCTATAAGCATCGAATTGGAATGATGCATCACGTGTGTAAAACATTACAACATGGGAAAAGGGCTTTACTGAAAACAAACTGTTGTGTGTCTTGAGCACAGGTGTCAAACTCAAGGCCCGGGGGCCGAATCCGGCCCGTCACGTCATTTTATGTGCACTGTGAAAGCAAATCATGTGTGTCAATTTGCATGGTCCTTGCTAAAATCTGTACCGAATTGTCAAATTATCATGTGTAATAAATGACATTGAGATCCTGTAATAATTTTGTTACCGTATTTACACTCACTTGAGCAATAATTGAACAAACTACTTGAGCTGACTGATTTCAAAACTAGTAATCTATTAATCTCTTGTGTGTAAGATTAAGATTAAGATTAAGATGTCCTTTATTTGTCCCACACTGGGGAAATTTACGGTCTACAGCAGCAAGATTGTGGGTAGAAAGAAGAAAGAAGAAAAAAAACACTGTTCAATTAAGTGCAATATAAATACAAATATGGATAAGGTCGCATTGCTATTTACAATTGTTTTTCACATCATTTAATTAATTTTTGTTATTCAGCAGCCTGACAGCAGTCGGTAGGAACGACCGGCGGTATGTAATATTACGATGATACAATGAAAGATTTTTGTGCTTTCACTGTCATAACCAGCCTGAGAGGGAAGACGTAACTCCAAAGTGGCCAGCAACAAAAATGATCTTGACATCCCTGGTCTGGAGTGTATTCCTCATATTTAATCTTGACATTATATTTCAAAAACACGGAGTAAATCTTATGTGGTTTGCCTATTTTTGCCTGTGAACGAGTGATTCACAGCCACAGTTTATATATATATATATATATATATATATATATATATATATATATATATATATATATATATATATATATATATATATATATATATATATATATATATATATATATATATATATATATATATATATTATAATATATTATATATACCAAGTGCTTGCTCATTTGTTTTCCCTTATTTATAACGCATGAGCATAGTTGTTTACCTGCTCTGTGTGTGGTGTCGAGAGACTGTTTTGAATTGGCTCCATATACATGAAATAAAACTGACTTGTGGGTGTGCGTGGGTTTTTTTTTTTTTTTTACAGAAGAAACCAAGACCTTTTATCAAGACACCTAGGAACTGATTAAACTGTGAAAAGACTCATCTAAGGCCAGCAAGGGTAAGATTCCTTTTCCATATAAATTCTCCCTTATTTAAAACATTAATCTTCCAACCCAAATGGATATATTCTGTTCTGAATGTATCCGCTTGACAGTGATAAACCCTGCAAACACCCGTACTGTAAAGGAAACGAGCGACGCCATTATTGCACACACACACACATGCATGCTTTTAACATCCACTCAGCACTCAGTCATCCTTGAAAGTATGCGACTCAAAATAATCCTCCATATAAAACCCGTGCAGATATGTTATCGCTGACAAGATTATACACAGTTAATGGAAGACAACGCATAACTCTGTGCACTTCGCTTGCACTTTCTGTGTCAGCTGGGGAAATGTAGGTTGTACACACGGCTGCGTTGTTGGCATCCCTTACTTGTACGTCAGCCCGTCACCGATGGCAAAGAGCTGTTGTGCTGTCAGGCCATCCTCGGGAACGTAGCCTGTGCCTCCGCTGATCAAGTAGTCGGCCATGCTGAAGTAAGAAACACACACATGCTCAGAATTCGTAAAACAGACCTTTTTATGACATTTGTGAACAAAAGGCAAGAGGTTACTTCCTCAAAGCAGAAAAGTATCCAACTACCACTGAAATGAACTGAAATAATGACAATTTCTTGTTTTGTAATTTTGCAAAATACACTAGCTAGCCTATTATCCATTTCAACAAGAAAAGCATGTCCGTGCCATTTTTCCAAGCAACCGAAAGTTTAATTGACTAGCGCCTCAATGATCATGTTCACTATGAGTGAATTTTCACGATGTCGATTTTTAAATCTACTTGCCTATTAAAATTTCCCACTCACGTTTCATCTCCCTCGAAAGCAATTTACCTCAGCAAATATGTTTTACATACAAATGGTACTGTATGCAATTTTATTGGTAGTTAAGCCTTCCCTAAAGTAAATTGCATGAAAATATGTGACTTAAGAAAGTATTTTTAGCCTATTTTGTGTCATGATTCGGTTTGGGACCAACAGGTGGCACTGTAGGGCTCCCCCTGCAGCTGCACACCTGTTGGTCATTAGGCAATTAGTGCTTTAAAAGGACTCCCAGCCACTCATTGTTGGGTCATTGGTGCTCTTTGCTCCTGTCATGTTTGTTTGTTGCTGTCAGGTTTGTTTTGGTCATGGCTCTGTTTTAGCTTCAGTTGTGATTTTTGTTTGCTATTTTGGACTATGTTTGTTTTGCATTCAGTTTTCTGTTTTATTAAATATAATTCGTCAAGTTCACCCTGCTCCTCCCTCCTGCCTGCTTTTTGGGGTCCACCACCACTGTGCAAACGTGACATTTTGTAAGTGACAGTGGTTAATTGCATATTTTTTACTAGCACTGCCCAGTGTGTAAGCGCAAAGGCAAGTGAGTGTGTAGATCACAGGTGTCGAACTCAAGGCCCAGTGGGCCAGATCTGGCCAGCTACGTCATTTTATGTGGCCCGTGAAAGCAAATCAAACATGTCAACTTCCATGATGCTTGCTAAAATCTCGACTAAAATTGAAAATTTTCACATGTAATAAATATGAGACATAAGTGAAGCATTTTCTTGTCCCCAAACCCCTCATTACAGTAACAGTAAACAATAGTTGATTAACCATTATTATTTACTTTTTTGATGTGGTTTCAGTAATAACGGCCTTCCAAGGGAAAGTAAAGGTAAGTAAAATGTGGGCCACGTCAAAAATGTGTTTGACACCCCTAGTGTAGATTAAAATATTCCAGGAAACTTTACATTTGGGTGCAAATCAAAACACTAAATGTGGAGAGGGGCCCGTCTTATTTTTTCATTTTTGTCTCCATCCGTCCATTTGCTACATCTTATTCTGTGCAGGAAGGCAGCATACTGTAACTGTAGAGATCAGGCCTACAGGCAGTCACAGCAAATCTGTCACATTGATGCCGATTTTTCCACTTTTTCGACACTATTTTAGTTTTGATCATATTCCGGAGAAAAATAGTCAAAAATAAAGTGACTGGTGTGTGACTCTCCAGTCTTGCTTGTCTCTCTTGAGTTCCTTTTCTTGCTCACATGCTTGCGCCAGACCCTCCTTCGAATCCTCACATGATGTGCTAAAGGAATCTGTTCATGTCAATGGAAACTCCTTCGACACACTTAAGACAGAAAGCTCGGCAGGGTAAGAGGATTTAAGTGTGTGATAAACCGACTTGTGAATTTGCAGCGCAAACAAACCAAGGGGAAAGTTCAATGTTTCATCAGTGTTGGGATCATCATTATAATTGGTTGGCAGAAAAACATGTGGACAAACATTTACACTCTCGTTGACCGTGGAGAATTTGGAGTCTTCAATTAAGATGACATGCCGGTTTTGGGGAATTTGGGAGGAAGCCAGCAGAAAAACAATGCGAGCCTCAAAAGTTGGATTATTTGCAATGTCAGAACTGTAAGGTGGATGTGCTAAGCCCTAGGTTGCCCATGGCAATACCATCCGCTCATTTCCTATCGTGCTTATCCTCATTAGAGTCATCACTGATCTGGAGTCTATCCCATCTGATTTTGGATGAGAGATGGGGGACAACCTGGATTGGTTGTCTGTCAATCACAATGCACAAAAACAACGATTCACACTGACATATTTGGGCAATTTAGAGTCCTCAGTTACCCTACCAGACATTTTGGGGGGGAAATGTGGGAGGAAGCCGGAGAAATTTGGAACAAGCTCGACATAAAAGTCCGGGGTTCAAACCTTGAGCTTTTGACTGCGAGGCAGTGGTGCTGGCTACATGCTCAACCATTCTGGTTAGGGCTATGTGTGTATACATGTGACTGTTTGAGTCTCAGAGAGGAAGTAGAGGTCTACTTCCAGATGAAAGAGTTGCTTTACGTCTCAGTGCAAAGTGATGCTCAGGTCAGTCAGTGCAGGCTGACAAACAGACTAACCTCTCTGGTTCATACCCGGCTTGAATACGTGTGGCGCTGTACCGCTGCGCGGCCGTCTCGTGCCCGTGGCTGTGCGTCGTGGAGTGGGCGTAGGTGCCGTACTGGTGGGGCTGCTCCCCATCTGTGCTGGTTCGGCGAGGGCGTGCCGGTTCCATGTCGCCCACAATCCTCCTGTAGTCAATCTGGTAGTTGTCCCTCTCCCCCTCCCCGAAGCGTTCATAATTATGACCCTCCATCTCAAGGAAATCCAGGCCTACGACAGTTCTAGGATCGTCGACTCCCAAACAATGTCGCCCTTCTGCAATTAGAAGCATGCGTTCATAGCCAGCGCTTGGAGTGCATGTTCACACAAACACCTTTCAGACACACCTGACATGGCCAGAAGCTGTCCTGTCATCTGTTTCGCCGCCATCACAGCAGGACTTCAATGAAAAAGTGATGATTTCTAACTTCAAGCGTCAAGTAAGGTTGTATAAAAAAAATAAAGCAGCAGCAGCCCAGTCGTACTCCAGTCTCTCAGAGATCATCCTTTGAACTTCTCGGGAAGTCTTTTCAGTTGTTTGTGATCAAGGTGCACATGTTTATTTCCCTGTAAGGTCCCTGCAGCATGAACAGCAGCTGAGCATGGGACTCAATTCTTAGGCAGCAGGAGACCTGTCCTCCCTTGAGGTCCTCCCCGCCCAACCACAGAAATCGGTGCTGATTGGTTCTTCCTGAGGTTATTCCAACACACAAGCTTGTTGCGACTGTTCTCCTAGAGCCGGCGGAGCTTAAGTCTGTTTCTGACAGTAGCGGACGTCACTCTGCCTCAAAAGAGGATTGGGAACGTTAATACAGGATGGGATGGAGCGAGGTGGGTGTGTAGGCTTGAACGAGGCGGTTGGACTGAGGGAGAGAGTGCAAAAGAGAGCGGTCAAGAAGACACTTGAAACCTCCTGGGGATTAGCCTGGTGTGAATGCGCATGTTTATGCCAAGCTCAAGGAGACGAATCTGTGAATGAGTCCGAGGTCAAATCGCGCAGTGATGTTTGCAAGCGAGCCCTCATTGTAGTTGAGGCAGAAAGTGGCACGATTGAGACTTGTGATTATTTTGTTAAGTAGAGCAGAGTTGTCACTTGATTTCAGAAATTTCTGTCAAAACTGTTTTGTTTGTTTGTTTGTTTGTTTGTTTTTTTTGTCAGACTTCACTAATTTATCCAAAACGTCTCTTTTATCGTCATTACCTCACTGTTTATGAGGGTCAACAATGCAGTTGAACATTAAAACGAAACAAGCAGATACATTTGCGTTGCCCCGGGTGGCCTCGACACCATCATCTGCAGGTGACTGACTGACTGCTTGTGACAGTTACCCAGGGATTGAACCGGAAAAGCCTCTTACTCTTAGTCGCTCTCTCTCTCCCTCTCTCTTCCTCTCGCTTTCCCTCCGTTCTCCTTTAATGATAATAACATCGATTACAATCAATGTCTGGCATGTTTGCAGCTGATGAGTGTGGCACAACTCTGTTGCTTTTTGAAATCATTGGAAATTCAATATTTTAACACTACAAAATGGTTGATGGGTGACACCCTGAAGTTGTTGCCAGCCAATCGCAGGGCACACATAGACAAGCAACAATACACACTCACACTCACACCTAGGGACAATTTCGAGTGTTCCATTAACCTGCCATGCATGTTTTTGGAATGTGGGCGGTAACCGGAGTACCCGCAGAAAACCCATGCAGATCTGGGGAGAACATGCAAACTCCACACAGGAAGGCTGGAGCGGGAATCAAACCCTTGACCTCTGCACTGTGAGGCGGACATGCTAACTAGTCGTCCACCGTTCCGCCCTTCAAGGCTACAGTAGTTAATTAGATTTGGTATTTAGTGACAATGATAAGCTCTCATGTGATATCCTTTACTTCTACCTACCGACTCTCCATACTCACCGAAATGTATGTTTAAGGGCTACTAACACCACATATTACTGTAATATTTTTCATGCAGGCACTTGGGACAACAAAAGAACAAAAACAAAAACAAAAAAAAATCATGACACATATTTATGCTAATTTGATCAGTTTTACTTTAACGGCTGGATTTCTGGTGAGTAAAACTACCTCAGTTAATTACAGTATTGTCGTAACCATAACGGCGTCAGAGATGGTGATAGGAAGTGGATGTGTCTTAAAAATAAACAATAAAGTTAGCCTGCTGTTTAAAGGATTGATAGAATTTGGTAAGAGCTACCTTCTGTCGGCTGCTCATGTACTGAGTGACACTTACACCATATAAATATGTTTCTTTATTTTGCTGCGGAAATAATGGATAAAAAAAAACAAAACAAAACAAAAAAAAAACATGCATGCCTGGAAGACAACTGTGCCAACTAACTCCACAGAGCCTACAGAATCCGCAGCCAAAGATGGACACTTGCTCAGTGCTACCATCCCCTGTTGAATTCAGGCACAGCATGTAAAACATTTTTATTTGAACTGATCTACTAAGGATTTTAAGTGTAAAAGAACCATGTTCTGGCGGCCCTGTATGTTCATGACATAATACAATAAATTACAATGATTATTTAAAATTTTGCATCTTTACTTTACTATTTCAGCCTTCAAGAAAAGATTGTTTTTGTGTATGGTAGTTTTTTTTTTCTGCATGTTTTTTTCCCCAAGAATTCTTTTCTCCCTATAAAATCGAACTGAGTATTTAACATCTGTCTTTTTCTGGGCTGTATATCTTAAACCCAAAACGTGTGCTCTGTGCATTAAAACCGGCAATGACGATTGACCCTTTTAAGCGGTCAAAGTGTTTCATCTTAAATCATTAAAAAGAAACAGCATATTGATTTCATCATATTTTCTTATTGAATTTGTAGGCCAGCGTCAGTAAATTTTGGGGCCACTGTTAATGTCGAATTCTGTATATAATACACATAAAATAATAATTTGTAGGCCACAAAGTATCTGTGACTATGTACTGGTTAGGTAAGTACCGGGAGGCAAGTCAGAACGGAATAAGAAAAGACACTTAGCTTCAAAACATCGTGTATTGCAGTTACTAGTGAAGGTGCACTCCATTTGCTTAGTGGGACGTTTAAGTTATTCAAGGCACTGATATCAGACCAACAAAATAGTTTTGTCAAAATATCACAAGGATGAAGATATTGTGGGGGTTCACTGTATTTCCAAGCTGATGCTAAAATCTGACCCAAAGCTTTAAAAAGACTGAATTAAAATGTGCAAATGGTTCTGAGTGATCTGATAATTGGTTTATCATCTCCACTTGTGAGCATAAACAACGACTCAGTTTGTCGTGCATGAAGCTACCATTATCGCTCATGTTTTATTCAAGCAGTGCACATTTTAAAAACAAGCTGTCACTTCTTCTTGATGTTGTTGCGTGTTTAGACAAACGTAAAAACAGCACTCATCACCGGAATGATTACGCTCGTTCATCAAATTGTCATCCAACCCCGCCTCCCAACCCGTACATCCATCTCGTGCCTTTCATGCGTGTTTAGGAGCGTTGACACAGTTGCATAAATTATTCACATCCAGCAGCACTTGTCTGAGGATCTCAATCACGCACAGGTGACTGTGGTCGACCTCAACTATGGATCCACATCACATTTGACTCACATTCCAAAAGTGTACAGTGAACCCCACATATTTGTGAAGGGGGGACCTTACCCGCCATTGTTAGCTGAAAAATTAACCTATTTTGGCGGCTTTGTATTCTGGCCAGAGATATTACAAATTCAAAAATTTTGGGGTGGCAATTAAATATTTTGAAGGCAATGGAGGATCTTCATTTATGCAGTCGAGCCATAGCCTATGTCTCATAGAAAAAGTGATTTATCGTCATTTTGTTCCATCCACATGCAAACCTTTTTGAATTGGTCTCAACTGTTTGTATATATTCAGTGTTTGCGGACACTCTACTCACACGCTGTACTTTTATTTAAGAATAGATACAAAAAAAAAAAACAGACAATGGTAAAAGTAGAAGCAGGGTGAGAAAAAAGTAATAAGGTGTTACAAGTTTTTACAAATGCAGGGAGTAGGGATGGCAAAATTGGTATGATTGCTGATACTGAACATCTGCACTGTAATCATTCGGGGAAAAAAATGCATTGATACTAAAACATCGATACCACTTTACCAGCCTGACATATACTGTACTGTGCCTTCCAGACAGGTGTAGTAGGAGCCATGCCGGCCATGTGGGGATGCTTAATGGTAACTAAGGATGAAAAAACATTTTGACGTGACTGAAAATTAGACTCTGCAAAATGGATGGTGAACTCTGCTGGAGTGAAAAATATATCACGGTGCATCAGTTGAAGAGAGTCACAATAAAAAAGTTATCTGGAAAGCAAATATTCCAGTCAAGTAAAGACAGCTGAAAATCTACTACCATTCAGCAAAAAAATATTTGTACTTCGTTACTTCCCACCACTGTCAACCTTATTGCATTAACGCTTGCGTTACAGCCGCCGCTTTGACAGGCAGTCTGCTTGCTGTCGCTCTCTCTCTCTCTCTCTCTCTCTCTCTGTCTTTCGCTCCCCCTCTTTCACACTCCCTTTCTGCCTTCACCATCACTTATCCTCACTGCACCGCAGACCTCTTTCACCATCTTTGTCCTCGTGTCAGGAAAGGTGAGCGTCCGTCTTTCCCGTCACAGAGGGGGCAGGAAACAGGAGGAGAAGGCGGAGTTTCATATCAGAAAGCCACGTGCATGCCTGGATGTGCTTTGTGCTGTAAGGTGAAGGGAAAATAAGCAGACGTCAGACAGTAATAAGAAGGGGAGACTTTGAGGTTGTTCAAGGGTCATTGAGGTGGACGGAAATAGGGAGGTGTTATTAAAAAGTATAAAGAAGTAGTTAGGAGGTGTGTGTGCGAGAAAAGCCCTCCTCCGGAAAGCGGAGGAGGAGGAGGAATCGTTTCCCGGTGAAGAGTCGCAGTGAGCCACGGACACTACAGAGACTGGCAGTGCAATTGGAGGCTGTCTGCAGCACTCACTGACTGACAGAAGAAGGAAGAAGAGGAGGAGGAGGAGGAGGAGCAGGAGGTGAGAACTGTGTGTGAAGACCGGCTTCTTCATTTGGACAGAGAGCAACGATTGAAACGAAGAACGTAAGAGTGTCCTCGTTAAGGAAATTAACAAGAAGAAGAATTGCATCATGGCTGTCCAGCTCATGCCCGAATCGGCTGTGTGTTTGCTCATGGTGAGTCTCCCGGGTACAGTATTGTCATCGCCTTTTGTGCCGGGCTTTCTTTCATCCAATGTCCATGAAAGCATGGTTAAAAAGGTGTTCGCTTATCCATCAGGGAGAAATGATCAAGTAACTTCCCATGTGAGAAAGGAGCCGAGTTTGGCCTCAGACTCGTAAAAAGTCCAGCTTTTGTCTCGCTGCTCCACATGGTCGTGCAGTGCGGCGTGGCGGACTGTGGTGTTAAACGAGGTGTCCGCATTGGGGATTTGCTGTCACTATGCACCAATACCACATGTGAGGAAAGTGTTTTTTTTTCCTTTCTGCAAAGGATTTGTGCTGGGGATGCAGTGCCTCTTTGACAAGAAACAGACCAGCCTGACCTTCTTCAGAGCTGACCATGGAGAGTAATTATGTAGAAATGCCCAACATGTGTAAAAGCATTCAAGTCCACTCTCTGGAACACCCAGCGAAACAATAACCCAGCGTGGCCGTGCTGCATGTTAAGTACGCCTGTCATGCGATTGTGTGCGGGAGCCTGTAATTGCCGGTCCACTTGGTAGAAGATGGCACGCTCTGCTCATTCTCATTCTATAGCTTCGGCATTCGGCAAAAGGGAGTCATGCATTGCTGCACTACCTACTATCTCCACCTGTGACGGCTGTCTGTTACTATGGCAATGAGCCAGGGGAGAGGCAATGGGGTGAAGAGGCGAGGAATGATTGAAGCAACGGCGGGAGAAAGGTGAAAGGCCAAATGTGAATGATGGAGCCACGGGCAGAAGATGGAGGAAAAATGGGTTGAAAATAGGCTCATTTCCTCAAAATGTGGACAATTAGGCCCAGTCCCAGTATTCGCACTTCCTCCCTTGAACCCCTCAATTGCAGGTTCCAGTTGATGGGTGCTAGTCTGTAGAGTGTCCCAATTCTACAAAATTCTCTTTCGCCCTGCTCTTGTTCCACACTTCGGCTGAAGTATATCTATCTATCTATCTATCTATCTATCTATCTATCTATCTATCTATCTATCTATCTATCTATCTATCTATCTATCTATCTATCTATCTATCTATCTATCTATCTATCTATCTATCTATCTATCTATCTCTGTCTCTCTCCTCCCCACTGCCTCCTGCGCGCTTTCACGCTCTCTAAAATATAAAATACAAAAACCAATAAAAAAAGAACTGGCCTTTCAATAGACCTCTTAAAGTGCATCAATGTGTGTGCCTCTCCATTTTCTGACTTTACTCATTTCAAATTTTTGCTCACAACACCAAACAAAAAAAAAAAAGGAAAAAAGTAAAGGAAGCTGCCTATGAAAAAATAATTTATCTGAAATCCGGTGGACATATCTTCTACAACAGGATGCAGCAAAAAAGTGGAAAGGAGCTATGATTGCAATTGAACAGGATGTCAGCAATTTTGAGGTAAGGCAGCTGATTATGAGATAATTTCCAGAGCTGGTACTTTCACAAAGTCTTACTCGGAGATTCATCCAAACGAACCCCAATCAGAAGCAGATATACTTGATGGATGAGCGAAGCTAAATTGCCCTCTTTTCTTTTTTTTCTCGGCATAAATTTATTTTGTCTTCAGTCTTCTCTGTGCGGCCGCTTTTCCCTGTCACCGCTCCATTAAACTCCTTTAAAACGCTCGTCATTCACCGCCTTCAGTGCTTGGCACCAAACAGTCCAGCATCCACATCAGTGGCTCTTAAATGTGGTCTGCGCTGAGGTAAATAACGTACATTAATGAGCGCCTGAAAAGTCATTGTGAAGCTGGGTGATCTGTTCCTGAAACCCAATAACATTCAGAGCTTGAACCTACCTGAATTATTAATGAGGATTTATTCAGTGTGTGTGTGTGTGTGCGTTCGTGCGTGTTTGTGTGAGCCCTGGATAATATTGATTATGCTCCCTGTATCTGTGTGTATTAATATTGCAGGTGAATAATTGAGGATCTCCTGTTGCTATGACTGGGAGCTGTTGTAAATAATTTGCACTGAAATGATCGATAGATGGGTTGGTAGATCTAACCTTGGTCTCATGCGCGGACAGGTAAACAAGAAATAATTCTTCGAGTGAATGTTTACCATTTTTTTTGTCTTTTGAATGACACTGGATACATGAGGAAAATCGGCACTTCATTAAAGTTGAATAAATTGGTCCAATATATTGCCCACTTCAGCTATGCCCATGCTGCAATTAAACATTGGACATGGAGCCTCTCTGTCTGCCACACAGGACAATTATTTTTTTTTGTTTTTATTCATTTCTTTTTTTTTTTTTTTTTTACAACAAACAGATCAATAACATGTCTCCAGCCAACATATCATCAGATATAGGACTAGATTACAAACGAGATAGCAGGCAAGGCTGAGTGATGCTTTCGAGATGAGAGTGGACGTGTCCCCGGCGTGTTATCTGCTTCCAAAATGGAAACTTTAATTGGCTCTTCATTTCCTCAGATCTTTGACAGCATTGACATTGCGCCCTGATAATCATGTGCATGTTTATGATCTCATTACATGAGATTGGATTCCGGCACACCCAGGATGCGGATTAAGGTCTTTAGGAGAAGCACATACACCCCAGACGGACACCGTTCAATACAAAATAAAATGCAGACCAAGTCTAAATAAGACTCATTTAATTTTATAAAGGGATAAATTAAAAAAAATGTACCCCTTAGTGAGTGGATCTGGCCCTCGGGGCTTGAGTTTGACACCCGTGCTCAAGGACCATGCCAAGGGTATCACGCTGGGTCACTGTTCCACGGCTGGGACGAAAACCACACTCGTCTTTCTGAATGTGAGAATCCACCTCCCGTTGGACCCTCCTCTCCAGCAGCCCTGAATAGACCTTAACAGGGAGGCTGAGGAGTGTGATCCCTCTCCAGTTGGAACACACCCTGCGGTCCCCCTTCTAAGACCACCACAGTCTTCCAATCGAGAGCCACTGTGCCTGATGTCCCCATGATGTTGTAGAGGCGTGTCAACCAGGAGAACCCTACAATCCAGGAACTTTTTAACCACTTTGGTGACTTCAGCCCCAGAGATGAGAGAGCCCATCTCTGAGTCCGCAGACTATGCTTCTTAAAGGGGAAGGTGTGTCAATGGAATTTAGGAGGTCTTCCAAGTATTGTTGCCACCCTCTCATGTCTCGAGTTGAGGTCAGCACTTCCCCATCTCTATTTCCACAGTGTCATCTGTGCTGTATGTTACACATACAGTACATTTGACAATAAAGTTTATCCATTCATTCATCTTCCGAACCGCTTCATCCTCACTAGGGTCGCGGGGGGTGCTGGAGCCTATCCCAGCTGTCTTCGGGCAGTAGGTGGGGGACACCCTGAATTGGTTGCCAGCCAATCGCAGGGCACACAGAGACAAACAACCATGCACACTCACACTCACACCTAGGGACAATTTAGAGTGTTCAATCCGCCTGCCATGCATGTCTTTGGAATGTGGGAGGAAACAGG